>BQKZ01004322.1:42134-59795 GCA_036244855.1 Temnopleurus reevesii
CAATTTAAGAATATACTTTAAAAAGTCTATTCCTTTCCTTTACTTCTTAGGATGCAGAAGAAAATGTCTTTTATTCACTACTTTTCGGACTGCACAATCAAGCTTAACTCTCTGATTTAAGAAAAGTCCGACTGTATATACTGAACATTTGACAATTTTTTCCTTCAAATTTCATGAATACAGTATTTCGAATAAAGAAAACGGTACCAATATATCATTTGTTCCCAATAATACTTTAAAACTTTAAAACTCAGAAGGATCGGGTGCAACTGCAAAAAGTGACAACCCTCTCTCTTAAATGGTGGAAAGGGCCTTAAAATGGAGGGACGGAAGAGAGCGCCCCTCCGTAAAAATTGTATACCCCGTTAAAGTAGAACTGGATACGCCCCTGCAGTGAGAAATGAAAAATGATAGAATTGTAACAATTCATTGAAGAAAAAACTGTGAAATGGGGGGAAAGGACTGATAGAAAATGGAGGGGCAGAAGGGTGCCCCCCCCCCCTCCGTAAAAATGTTATCCACCCCGTTTATTAGTTCTGGAGGCCATTTCATGAAACTTTGTCAGCAACAAAATTGGTCAGCCGAGACAAATCCAGTGAAATCCTTGATTTTGATTGGCTTAAAACCACTGCCGCTAACTGTTGTTATAGCAACTGTCGGAAAATCCGCTGGCTTCTTGTCGCACTGACTAAATTTTATGAAATGGCACCCAGGCTTCGCCTCTGAAGGGTGAAAGGAAAAATGGTAAAATAGAAACAATTCATCGTCGTCATAATACTCACATCGACACCATCTTGACCCTTCTCTTGATGACATGAAGGATCATTTTGGCTCAGTTTGATTTTGTAGTCTAAGTCCACAACGCGATTCACCTGGTGCTGGCAGGTCTACAAGAAAAAAAATAAACCAAACAAAAAAGCGTAACAGGAAAAGTTACAAACCAAAAAACCATAACAGGAAAAATAATAGACCAAACGAAGAAAGGGGTATTATACTTTTGATTTAATAAGAAAACTTGAGCATGATTTATTCTAACATGACAACGTTCAAGTAAACAATTTTCTACCTTGTTATTCCAATTCCAGTTTGTTTATAGTTATTATCAATTTCGATATTAATCATTTCATGATTATCGTATTTTTTTGCGAGCGAAGATACATTACAAGTAAATAATTGTCTGGTTTTTTTTTATTCCGCTTTCAGTTTGTATATTATTGTTATTATCAATTCCTGATAATCATTTAATGATTATTGAATTTCCAAAACACTAATGATATTCTTGGTGAAATTGTAATTCGGGTGAATATCAATATGATGCATCTAAATATTGATAAAGATGATGATAATACATATGAGTATAATAATAATGATGCAAATGATAGTAATAACAATAACAGCAGTCATAACAATAGTAATAGTTGCTATATCTAGCAGCAAGCATAAATATCACATTTTATGCAGAGAAGGTTTCCCTAAATTTTAAACTTTCATCCTGGTTTCATTTCTTTTACTACGATAAAGTTATTTCTATCAGCTCCAATAAGATTTTAATACATACCAGCACATCCTCATTCTTGCGGATTGAACCCCACTGACTGAAAGTTTCGTCAAAAACTACAAGACGATATGGGCTCTCGGTCTATATAAACAAAGAAAATATAATAATCCCTTGGCAATGCACAGTCCCAATTGAACGTGCCGAGGGGGTGGCGGGGTGGCGGCGGGGGTCCGTGAACCCTATTTTCTGCTCGTTCTTGCAATCCTATTGGAGTTTGTAAAAATGGTAATACACAGCCCCCATCCCCTCTCCCACTGGCAGCCCCCACACTTCTCAGAACGTTCCGCGGTACTGGGAAATATACGGCTATGCATCTTATTACCCATGTTGCCAAATTCATTAAAAAGTTTTACCATATTTTTCTATACTATCTCTAAACGATGTATTATAAGAAGGCCATTGTCTGCATCTTCCATGATTTTTTTTCCGGCTGGTGACCACAGATTTATGCTGTAAGTCATGCCCAAATTTGTTTTGTTCATTATCAGAATTAGATTAATGAATGTGAATATTTGAATGAAAGAAAAACACTCTCAATTCCTAAGTCACATTTTGGCGCCATTGAACAATGTTCACAAGGGAGAAGGACACCGTTCTTGTTTCACTATACTGCCCTCTCCTGTTCAGTTGTGTACCATTGGAAAGCTCGAGAGTGCTTTCCAATGAATATACAAACAGCAGGGTTATTGTCTGAGTTCCTTTTTTGACAAATCGGATTGAAAATACAAATTGTGATTTTCTAAAAAAAAAAAAACTAGCTGGTCCTGAAAGGGAACCCTTTGGGACCGGTAGAGAGGTGACAAGCATTGAAAGATCTAGATTTTTTTTACCGTTGGGCTGACAACAAGCCACCAAAGACATAATGTATGTGAAAAGGCATCAACATGGCTCAATTAAATGCTCCAGTCAACTCAGTTTTAAAATGACGGTGCATTATCTTTGAAAAGAAATTCATGCAACCTTTATTATATTTATTTATTTATGTATTTATTCATGTTTATTATTTACAACAAATTAAAAAGAGAACGAAGGGTAGAGGGTAGTCCGATTCAGTAATGAAACTGCTCTACCACGGAGCCCTCTACCCATATATGTTAAAGTTAAGTTAATGAATAGAGATACATCATATCTAACATAGAGCGAATCAGGCTAAACTCAGGCTAAGCAGATCTAGAAATTGGCTAACTGAAAACAATCCATCATGTTTATAAAGGATTTGTCAAATAATTTTAAGTTAACACTTACCGTGGGGTAGGTTATGGTATATCCGATCTTATTCTTGGGAGAGTTATCGAGGAAAAAACTCCCCAAGAATTCGATGTCCTATGAGAAAGAAAAGATAAGCATTAACATAAGAATTTGAGCCCTAACATTAAAAGGAGAGTCTACCCCAAAATAATACTTCTTCAAAAGGAGCAGAAAAATTAAATGAACAGAACAAAGAAAGTTTGAGAAAAATTGGACAAGTAATAATAAAGTTATGATATATATTTAGACAAATTGGCAACTGATGACGTCATAGGTACACAGCGGCCATTTATTACATTCATATCAATGTCATAAAATGTTACTTTTTTCCCCAAAATATGATTTTCTCAAAAATTTAACCAAAGGATATCTTTATGATAGATATGTAGATCCACTATTTGCATGTTGACATTCATACAATCTTTGCAACGTTCTGTAAAAAGGAGGAATTTTGCACCATATTTATAATGAAAACTTTGGTTAGTTGTGCACCCATGATGTCATCAAATTGGCAACATCTCTGGTACTTTACACTTATTTGCCCAATTTTACAAATCTTTAAAAATTGGTAACATTTTTATTACTTGTCCGATTTTCTTCAATTTTTTTTGGTTTTACTCACAATTTGTTTATGCTTATGTTGACAAATTATTATTTTGGGGTATACTCTTCTTTTAAAAGACTGTCATAACATATCCAAACTTTAGTCTCTCGTACGGTTTAAAACATCATTCAGATCGTTTCTTTTTTCATAATAGCGTTTGAATGCTAGTAATTTTTACTTTATCATGGTAAATTTACCACAGCTTTTACAGTTTACGGTTTTCATCATTCATCCCCTCTTCGTTCATTTCATTCTTTTCTCTCTTCTTATCATCCTATCTCCATCGGCCTCCCCCATATTTTGTCCTCCTCTCTTTTCATTAAGCATATTTCAAGCATTTTCTACCTACACTCACCTTGTTAGTTTCGATGGTTCCACGTACAAGCTTACAATCTGCCTCCCCTGAAAACAGGAAAAGACAAAGAAAAGCCAGTACTAGGGTTTGAGTCCGCTCCATTTTTTATCTTTGATTTTATTTGGAAATTACATAGCTTCGGAATTCTTGCTTGCGAGGAATCAGAGAAAAATTTGAGCGAGTTGTGATAAGTTGGTAGCAACGCGCAGACTATATAGCTGTAAGATTTGTGCTCGCGCAGCACTGATACTGACGTCATAATGTAACTATATGAATGCGCGTGTTTGCACATTATGGTATTGGGGCAATTAGACTTTTGTAAAAGATTCACACGAAAATAGAAAAACTGCATATACAACAATAACAACATTATAGAAAAACTCCATGGGCAAACCTATAATATCGTTTATCTTTACTTTTATCTTGATATAGAGGTCTCAAGTTGATGAATGGGGCGGGGTCGGGGCTAAAGGCAAGGGGCGGCGGTGTGCAATATTTACAATGTCATTGCGTTTGAGCTCATTAGTGTGTTTCCCAGCCAAATCATTATAGTAAAAAATTACTAAGATTCTGTTTTTTAAATTTATATATAGTACCAATGGTTCATTTAATCTTTATTCATCAGACAAATCAAATTACGAGGCTTTACTTAAAACAAATGGCGCACCACTGAAAACATTTTATTTCTAAACTTAAGATTTTGTTGCTATTTTTTAATCTGAAATCGCCATTTCTTTACAATGAAACAGATTTCAATGCTGTTTATCATTTTAAAAAATGAATGTTTTCCCCATGATGTTGTTTCAATTACATTCCAAATACATTTTTATCCATCATAGAGTTTGAGAAAACTCTAACTTTTATGCGTCAGCGTATCAACATCATCTATACTCAGATCAGTGTTGTGTTTCATAAAGTGTTCCAGTCGACCACGCCCCTTCTCTAATTTGTAAAAATCTTCGATATGTGCATATAGGTCTACGTGTGCAAGGACGGGTATGAACATAAACGAGGGATATAAGAACGGAGGAAGATCGTGACAAATTTCCATGGAATACGATACATTGAAATATAAATTGAAATGAAGAGAAGAATGTTTAAATGTAGTTAGGAACGATACATTTGACATACTAGATAATTAAGAAGACGGCAAATCTAGAACACCAAATTGGAAAACTCAAGGCTGGGTCTTGGTCCGAAAAATGTTTGCTTTAACTAAAAGTAGAAAAGTTATATGAACAAATAAAACAAAAAATGAAATATCTCGAACAATGAATAATTGATATATACAGGAAAAATATGTATGGATGTTTCAACTATATATTTCTTGTATTAATAGAAATCGATAATTCTAGTCTCGTGTTATGACGTATTTCATTCACTTCTCGAATGTTTTCTTATTTTGGCTTTTTTACAACCCGTTTTGATAAACAAGTTACCTTTTTTATATTTTAAAGGTTGAATCACTCAATGTATCTGCACCATATATCAATGTCAGTTTTCGTTACTTGATAGGTTGAGAAGNGATGTATCACGAACTACTGTCAGAAAAGTGCATGGTATGGGTCATATCACGTGACCAAAATTAAACGCTGTTCTGTTATATCGATGAAATGTTTATAACTTTTACATTTTTTGTCCGATTTACTTCAAACTTTTATCCGTTTTTTCTGAAGTTTTTGCTTTAATTGATGCAAGATAATCCTGGCCCAGACCCAGTCTTAAATTGTGTTGTTTGTTTTTTCTCCAAGTTGGTACGGCAATGTTATGGTAAGGCGCCATCTTTGGTGGGAAGTGAATATTTTGTTTCCGCTGGTACACACAAATAATATACGCGACCCTAGGCAACCCAGTGTAGTTCAATAATCATTGCCATAAAATCTAGCCTATTATCACTTTATTTGTCGAAAAACCCCATTGCATGTACCCGTGATCTGAAATGGCTCCCTGAATGGCTAACGGGAAAAGAAAACCGGATATTGGAACATAAAGAGGATACGATCTGTTCGTTTTCATCTTTGGCTCCATTTCGCGACAAACCTCTAATAGATTTTAAACCCGATGAATTGTGTGAGCCTAACAAAGTCCTTCTTAGTAAACTTCCGCTTTCTGCACTGAGTTTGGTTGTTATGCTTGTACTCATGTATCACAACCGATGGCTACTAAAGCACAAACGGTTTCTCTTAAAGCTGGCAGTAGTTGGATATAATGAGGTCCAAGACGCACGAGATCACAACGACTACAACATCATCTTTTATGACGACGACGAAAAATGGATCCGTGAGCATCTTCGTCCTGCTCTTCAAGAACACCTTCCACAGTTTCAAAGGAGCATCTTTGGGGATGAAGATCTCGTGTGGGGAATGCATTATTTGGATTCTGTGGACTACGTGGTGACTCATGACTTTCATCGTGCTCAGCAGAGCTTGTGTGAGGGATCACTGGTTTATGCTCAAGCTCCGGATCGCAATGGACCATGTGAGTGATACCAGGACAGAATTCGTCTTGGTGATCTTCCTACAAGACATCCCAGATAATGAGATACCTTTCCTGGCGAGTCTGTATCTCAGCGATGGAAGGCTTAATCTTCATTGGCCTGAGGATCCGAGAGGACAAGAGTATTTCTGGGACAAACTAGCAAGAAGTCTTACTGTCAAATTGAGGACCGATGATTTAATTCCAAATGAGTAGGGTGTAGTACAGAAATGTTTGTCTTGGTTGGATTCGGTCTTATTTTCCGCAAATTAAACAAAAACCCTCAGATCCATTGGTGTAATTGGTCTACTCTTCCTGTAATTTCGAAATTGAATAGTTAAATAGCTTAAAACATGATATAATATGATTCCGTAAAATAAAGTCGAACGCCAATTCGATGCTCCTTTGTATTGCTATTCAAATCGGAACCGGCTTGTGATGGTTATGTCCACACAGTTCAATACACGGCATATACGGATCTATTGTCCCACGACCCATTTTATTTTACGGAAATAGTTTATATCGTGTTTATAGTGGAATAACTATGACCAGTATTTGATAACTTATTGTTCATATGTAGAGCCTAGGGGTGCAAATATGTAATGCCAAGCTTTGCTTTTAATTTTTTTACTATGTTATCTTATATTTTCCCATGTTTATCATGTCTTTTGAAACAGGAAATAAATGTAGTATTCAATCAATCAATCACTCAGAAGGAGAAGTCGAAGTAAATACATGTATCAATTTTATCGATCCATAATGTATTAACCCTTTGACTACTGGAACCGGGAATCCCTACACAAAGTTTATAGGTATTACAGAATTCAGTAGTCAATGGGTTAACCCTTTGACTACTGGAACCGGGAATCCCTACACAAGGTTTATGGGTATTACAGAATTCAGAAGTCAATGTGTTAACCTTTCGAAATTGTACTCAATAGCACGATTTTTATGCCCAAAATGAATCGAAAATTACAAAGAGAATAACTCATGAATTTATCGAGATCGAAAACAATACAATCATTAGTTTTTGCTGTTAGCTAAATATCACATTTACTCTCCTGGAAATGTCGTAAATTGTTTACACAAATTTTGAGTCGTTTGGATATCATTTGGATTGTCGTGATGACGGATGTGGTATATTCATTTTCGTTTTCCATCTGAGAAATTTGTGTTTTTTTTTTCCAAGAATATTGCGAAAAAGCGTCAATGGGCGATATTGACATCCAGAACCCTTGTGTAAAACTGACAGCGAAATACCATACCATATTGCCAAACAAAAACAGATTATAAAAAACCTATCATAGTATGGAATTTTTATCCACTAGTATTAAACTAAACAAAAAATAGTTTGTTGCCTGGTACTAATGCAAGAAATTTCCCTCACCATGAGGTTTTAATTATCATTATTATTATTTCTTTTTACAATGGTATGGTATTTTCCCATTCAGTTTACACAGACGATCTGGCTGTGGCGATAGCGCGCTCTCTCTCTCCCTCTCGGTTTGTTGCAATATTCTTGGAAAAACAAGGTCGTAAGTCGTAGGGTTCGTGTTAAAGAAGCAGTTTGCAGACAACTGTTTATTTATATTTCCGTGATAATACCCTAAGACGATAAAAAAATCCTTGTGATTAAAGTTAAAGTTAAACAATACAACAACTAATTGTTGAAATGAAACAACATGAGACGTTTGATTATTTTGATAACTTTATTGAGATCTTCTGCATTCTATGTATAGTTAAATGTTATTTCCAGATCACTTGCACTTCCAAAACAGAAGCAAGGTTCGTAACTTTTAGCTTTACACACATTTCATACTTTCAGACTCCAGAGTCAATACCTTTTATATATTAATATATGATTATGTATCAGAGTTTCATATAGGAAGACGTTTTTTTTTTAATGATTGTAGAACATACATAACATCAGAAGATGCATTTTTATCGTACTTCACAGTAGTTAAGTGATATTTCCAGATCATTAGTGATTCAAAAACAGAAGCAAGGTTCGTATCTCTTTATACGTGTATTTCATACTCTCTGACTGCAGATATATTCTTCGTAAACTTGAGCAATTCTCAACAAATTCTGTTTCAATAAATATACATTAATATATGATTATGTATCAGAGTTTCATATAAGATCAATTTTTCTTGAAGTGATTGTAGAAGATATACATAACATCAGAAGATGCATTTTATCGTACTTCATAAAAGACAGATCGCTGCACAAGATATAAGCTTTAATATGGTAGCGATTCATCGAACTCGGTTGTGTTCTAAAGTAATTTTTGCAAATATCATTCCTGTTTTGTTAAATGTACAAACCTTTGGTTTCTTCACGTCAAGATATAATGAACACAACCATATTTCGGGAGAATTTAGGTCAATTCTACATGCAATAAATAGATATCTTAGTTTGCGTATTCTTTCGTAATATAATAAATTCAAATTTTGATAAATACTGATATGTGTACATTGGAATATATATTTTTGTATTTTTAGTTTTGATTTTTTTTTTCATTTTTATTTTTTGTAATTTTTTTGTATTTTATATTTTGATTTTTTTTTTACATTTTCATTTTTTAATTTTTATTTGATTGTCATTTTCTCCTTTTGCAACAGAATATATCTTTTGAAGTTTTCTTTTATTTCTTCTGCAACAGAAAATATTTTCGATACATAACTTCAATTTTTTAAAATGTAGTTTGCCAATATCATGAACATCATTTGCAAGTTCTGTCATACGGAATGTTTCTGAGATAATTCAGGTATCTGAATTTTCAATTTTTCACTTGATTTCATTTTCTCGTGAAAAATAGTATTATATTGCTGTAGTCTGATTTTCCTACATAATTTTGCTTTCATTATGATCCAAAGGTAATTCCTAAAAATTTAATTTACATTTTTCATTTTGTTTGTGTTTTTTGTTGTTGTCAGTATGGTCCAAAAGAAAATCCTGATAATTTTTATAATATATTTTTAATTTTGTTTATGATCCAAAATAAGCCGATTATTTTCATTTTTGTTATTTGAGAGGAAGATGATGCTGGTTCCTATTCGGGTTTTGATGATTTCTTGCTTCTCCTGGCTCGTTTTAGGAACTTCTTGAGAAGCTTTTTCTTTGTCTTAGGATCCATTGCCTGAAATTACAGAAATGTAAGCAAAAAAGTGAACAGAGAGAGAGAGAGAGAGAGAGAGAGAGGGGATGAAAGGGAAAGAGAGAAGAATAAGAAGTAGAGAGAGTGAGAGAGAGGGGGAATGAAAGGGAAAGAGAGAAGGATAAGAAGTAGAGAGAGAGAGGGTTTAGATCATAGAAATGTGAACATTTTTTTGATAAAAACAAATCATTGACAATTCATACAAACATTGCTTCATTCAATTTCTTCGTATCATTGGGCATCAGAACACTTAATAATCCATTCAATATTCTTGATATTGTTTATTAATCCCCTCAAATAATTTTTTGCTTCCAGTGTGAAGATAATTGGACAAACTCCTGGCCAAAATTTTTTTTTCGTTTCTAATAGGAGTCAAAGAGAGCTGTCGATGGCTTGACAAAAAGGTCTTCATTTGGAAAATGATTATTTCGAAGCTTCAGGATTATTTATTTATTTACTTATTTATTTGAACATATTTACAGAGGATAAAAACATGATCAGCGTACAACTGTTTTGCATCATGGTCCTCTTGGGACACAACAAATAAATATTATGGATCATAGATTCAGCATAGAATACAATTTATAATAAATACAATTAGAATACCAATAGAAATTCAAAAGTAAAAAAAAAAATAATAGTGCAAAGATTGCAAGACACTGCTCATAGAAAATCGAACAATGAAGGTCATAGTATAAAAAATAAATGGCTTATACAAAAAACATATTCTTATATGATCGCTTGAATGATGATATGGATGAGATATTTTGAAGTTCAGTTGGGATTGAGTTCCATAATTTGATTGCACTGTATTTAAATGATTGTTTAAAACATTCAATGTTAGGCTTTGGTAAGACAGCATTAAGTGAATTTGCATTTCTTTTATTAATACCATGCCGATCAATAAACAATTCAATATCATTGCACAATCTAATGGGTGCAAGGCCGTATATACATTCGTAAGCTAAAACGTTTAAAAAGTAATTCCTGCGTGAATCAAACGATTGCCATTTTAATTTCTTAATCAACTCACTGGAACTTATAGAGAAATCATACTCTTTTAAAACAATACGTGCCGCTCTCTTCTGAAGTCTATATAAAAGTTCCCTGTTTTTCAATGAACAGTTTCCCCCAAACTGAGCAGCCATAATCTATGCATGGTTGAATAGTCGTTTTATAAATAGTATTTAATAAATCCGTGTTAAGAGTAGAACTTAAATGTCTTAAAGCATGTAACTTAAATGAAATTGATTTACAAAGAGATTTGGTATGATAAGTCCATGTCAGATGACTATCAAGATGTACTCCCAAATATCGGAAAGTTTCAACTTGATTAAGAAGTTCACCATTAAATGGAGCATTCAGTGCAGTATTAATTTCATTCGGCATGATAAACACCACCTCATGGAATAGCTACGGCGATTTTTCTTTTCACCAAAGCATTTTTTTTTTAAAGATTCTTTGGCCGCTGGAGAATTTCGACAACAACAAACTCAAATCTAATTCCCTCCCCAACATCATTGACAAACTGATTTAAAACTCTTTAAAAAATCATTTCAAATTCTTCTTTAGCATACCTTTTGAGGCTCCTCCGTCGAAATGACATCAGGAGTATTTTGTGTTGCACAGGGGTCAGGTTTGGGGAACCTTCTGTAAGTTGGTTCCCGACGGGGTTTCCTGGTGGCCTAGAGGTATGGAAAGACGAAAAGAATGAGGAAATAATTGAAAACCAATTAGATACATACATCCTGCTGTCCTGTATCAATTTATTCTAACCTTTATCATATTCTAAATTAAGGCCTGTTGTTCTAATAACTTAAAAATTGTTTTGTCATCAGACCCTCACCTAAAAAAAAATGTCGTGCTTCTTTCCGATTGACTTTACCATTTCATAGATCTTGAACATTTCTGAATTAGGTCTTCAAAATAAATGAAGATCAACTGAATATAAAATCAATACAGTGTTTGGTATAAAATAAGCACGACAGAACTATACTGGGATTGGAAGCATACCTTTGGCGGGTCGTCAACCGGAATGACCTCAGAAGGAATGCTTTGTCCAATGTTCTCCGGTTTGGGGAACCGTCGAAATGTCGGTTCCCTGCGGGTCTTCCTGACGATCTAGAGGTTTGGCGAAATGAAAAAAAAAAAGAAAATGGAAGGGGGTAAAACGGTTATATGAGTCTACGAAAACTTGTTTAAACAAAAGTGTATTTCCTAAGATTAGTCATGTGCAATACAAATACATGAAGTGAAATCACTAATATTTTATAATGGTCTATATTTTGTGGGGGTCAAAAACAAAGGATGAAATATAATGTCCCTAGGCATGTCTTGAGTATGTATCAAAATGTTTTGAGAAATAAGAGTGTTTAGAAGAATTTACCTTCGGAGAATCACCTCCAGGGGCAGGAAGAGTCTGGTCCCCAGATCTTGGACCGATAGTCTGATCCCGTGGCACAGGTCCGAGTCCCAGATTCTTTTCCTCATCATCAGGTGCTTCCGTTTGAGGGACGTCCTGTTCCAGTTCCTCGGTGTTGTTCAAATTTGCCTCTGGACGAACATTGGTCGGCTGAGATGGTGGGCACAGCTTCTGAACCTCCGCATGGTGTTGAGGAATCAATACCGGGGCAGATCTAGAATGACCGATATTCAGGGTTTCATCTGCCACCCAGTTTTGGATCCGTGGGGCTGGTACTTCTTCCAAAAGCTTTGCCGGGTCAACCAAGGGCATTGAGCATGGAAGACTTTGTACCTTCTCCGGGACGCCAGGTTTGGTGGTTCCGAAAAAAGGGGCCTCACCCTTGCATTTTCCAGCTCCAGATTCCATTGGAAGAGACCCATTTACATCCATCATGTCCATTGGAGGTAGCTCAGATCCTGGTCCTGCAATTGCCTTCGATTGTATGGGCTCAGACGCCGAATGGACAGTGACTAGTCGAGCGTTTCCAGGTACTTTGGTGACACCCTCACTCTTGGAAGGTTTGCTTTGTCCAGCTCCAGATTCCTTTTGAGTAGAATCTTTGAGATCTATTGAAGCAACTGATACCGGTCCTGCAATACCCTTCGATTGTATGGGCTCAGAAGCAGAACGGACAGTGACTAGTCGAGCATTTCCAGGTACTTTGGTGACACCTTCACTCTTGGAAGGTTTGGTATCAGACTTTGATTTTCCGATGAATTTGAAATCGAAAGGGTTGTCAGCCNAAGGTTTGGTATCAGACTTTGATTTTCCGATGAATTTGAAATCGAAAGGGTTGTCAGCTGGTCGAACATTGATGACCCGTACACGGGAGGTGGCGGTCGACAGGTCAGAAGCTGTAGCATCAGGTTCGGATTCTCCAGTTGCCTTGATCTTGCTATCCGTTAGGTTTTCGCTGGACATACCAACATCAGCGGGACGAACTGAAATCTCATGAACGGTATAAGTGTTCATGTTTTTGTTCAGCATATTAAGAGCAGGTGTAGATTCTCCAGAAGCCTTGATCTTGCTGTCTTTCAGGATTTCGTTGGACACACCAACATCAGCAGGACAAGCGACGATCTCATGAACGGTGTAATTGTCCAAGCTTTCGTTAGGCATGGCCAGATCAGGTGTGGATTCTCCATAAACCTTGGTCTGCTGTAACAACAATTTGGAACAACGTAACTATTGAATGTTTCAGAATGCATTACACAACATGAAACGCAAATCATTTTAAAGATGATCAATTTTAAGGATGAAAATAAACCAAGATGGGGCACATGGTGCCATTTGAATTTATACTCATAGAAAATGATGAAAAATATTGTTATATAATGATAATAATGATACCGAGCCACCCCTCCCCCCCGCCACTGCTGATCCAATGGATTGATGACTAGTTCAACTTAACACACGTATTCTCAATTTGGTTTCAAGTATTTTTGACACCCTGAACATGATGAATGTGATGTTTGTTATTGCCTTTTCCAAATTACAATATTGAGCATCTTCGAACTAGACAGACAAAACATTTGAGATATAATTTGTTGACAGATTTTCCAACAGTATTTTTTATGATGCACTCTGTAAATACCGTACCTCTTTTCCCTTGACAGCAAAGATGCTGAAACCTCCTTTCGGAGCAGCAATCTACAGGTGAAGAAAAAAAAACTATTATAAAATCAACCAAGATTTCAATGAGCTGATACTCAACCATACAAATACAACACCAAACGAATAAACAATTATTTGACAACCCGAATATATTGTATGGGTCTATAGAATCTAAGACTGTTAATTTTAAAAAAATGTGATTATTAATTAAAAGATAAACATTCCAATACCTGTCCACCATTAGCCTTGTCGTGCGATGGTCCTGGGGGTCCTGCAATCTCTGCATTCAGGGCTTTAGAAGAATCCGGTGTGTCCTATGACGTATTGAAAAAATAGAAACTTCTAGATATCTTCACGTAGAGTATAATTCTTATGTAAAACATACTATCAAATATAACAAAATTACATTATATGAACTGAGAAAAGCAATTTTATACTTTCAATTTCGGTAATACTTCGTAAAAGCAAAAATTGCAAAATTAATAATAATAAGAATAATAATATTCAGTTCTTTTATAGCGCATAACACATAGCCATAGCATGTCCCTATGCGCTTATACAGCAGAAAAAGAAATAACAGAATGGAGAGTGGAGAATAAAGATCTGCTTTAAAAAGCAAGAAAACAAAGTACATTTGATACTGTGCACTGGGCTCGTGTACATGCAAATTATTTGTTAAATAAATACTTCTTAAGCATAACCTAGTTTAAAAACGACGATTACCTGATCAGCGGCAGTCTTGGTCTGTGTCGGTTCATTCTTGTTGGCGTCGGGGGTCTTTGGAGACGATGGAAAATCCTATGACATGATAAAACAATTTAAGGAACATTATTTGAACATTGTAAGGTTTGGTATCAGACTTTGATTTTCCGATGAATTTGAAATCGAAAGGGTTGTCAGCTGGTCGAACATTGATGACCCGTACACGGGAGGTGGCGGNAAGGTTTGGTATCAGACTTTGATTTTCCGATGAATTTGAAATCGAAAGGGTTGTCAGCTGGTCGAACATTGATGACCCGTACACGGGAGGTGGCGGTCGACAGGTCAGAAGCTGTAGCATCAGGTTCGGATTCTCCAGTTGCCTTGATCTTGCTATCCGTTAGGTTTTCGCTGGACATACCAACATCAGCGGGACGAACTGAAATCTCATGAACGGTATAAGTGTTCATGATTTTGTTCAGCATATTAAGAGCAGGTGTAGATTCTCCAGAAGCCTTGATCTTGCTGTCTTTCAGGATTTCGTTGGACACACCAACATCAGCAGGACAAGCGACGATCTCATGAACGGTGTAATTGTCCAAGCTTTCGTTAGGCATGGCCAGATCAGGTGTGGATTCTCCATAAACCTTGGTCTGCTGTAACAACAATTTGGAACAACGTAACTATTGAATGTTTCAGAATGCATTACACAACATGAAACGCAAATCATTTTAAAGATGATCAATTTTAAGGATGAAAATAAACCAAGATGGGGCACATGGTGCCATTTGAATTTATACTCATAGAAAATGATGAAAAATATTGTTATATAATGATAATAATGATACCGAGCCACCCCTCCCCCCCGCCACTGCTGATCCAATGGATTGATGACTAGTTCAACTTAACACACGTATTCTCAATTTGGTTTCAAGTATTTTTGACACCCTGAACATGATGAATGTGATGTTTGTTATTGCCTTTTCCAAATTACAATATTGAGCATCTTCGAACTAGACAGACAAAACATTTGAGATATAATTTGTTGACAGATTTTCCAACAGTATTTTTTATGATGCACTCTGTAAATACCGTACCTCTTTTCCCTTGACAGCAAAGATGCTGAAACCTCCTTTCGGAGCAGCAATCTACAGGTGAAGAAAAAAAAACTATTATAAAATCAACCAAGATTTCAATGAGCTGATACTCAACCATACAAATACAACACCAAACGAATAAACAATTATTTGACAACCCGAATATATTGTATGGGTCTATAGAATCTAAGACTGTTAATTTTAAAAAAATGTGATTATTAATTAAAAGATAAACATTCCAATACCTGTCCACCATTAGCCTTGTCGTGCGATGGTCCTGGGGGTCCTGCAATCTCTGCATTCAGGGCTTTAGAAGAATCCGGTGTGTCCTATGACGTATTGAAAAAATAGAAACTTCTAGATATCTTCACGTAGAGTATAATTCTTATGTAAAACATACTATCAAATATAACAAAATTACATTATATGAACTGAGAAAAGCAATTTTATACTTTCAATTTCGGTAATACTTCGTAAAAGCAAAAATTGCAAAATTAATAATAATAAGAATAATAATATTCAGTTCTTTTATAGCGCATAACACATAGCCATAGCATGTCCCTATGCGCTTATACAGCAGAAAAAGAAATAACAGAATGGAGAGTGGAGAATAAAGATCTGCTTTAAAAAGCAAGAAAACAAAGTACATTTGATACTGTGCACTGGGCTCGTGTACATGCAAATTATTTGTTAAATAAATACTTCTTAAGCATAACCTAGTTTAAAAACGACGATTACCTGATCAGCGGCAGTCTTGGTCTGTGTCGGTTCATTCTTGTTGGCGTCGGGGGTCTTTGGAGACGATGGAAAATCCTATGACATGATAAAACAATTTAAGGAACATTATTTGAACATTGTAAATAATAGACACAAATGTTCTTTTAGAAAAATCTTTATTTTTATACAGAAACTATTTTTACATTGACCAAAATTGGAAAATCATTTGAATTTGTGAAAAAATTCATTTTTCTTTTGCAAGTATTTTTGTTTAATGTGGACTCAATAATGATATAATATGGAAATTCAAACATCGAAAAGTTCTAAGCTAATGATTAAGATTATTCTATGTTTGAAAGTTCAGGATATTTTTTACTTTAAACATTTTGTCCTGATAGAAAAGGGTTTGTGATGAAATCTTTATTTACCTGTTTCTTCTGGAAGTTTACAGAAAAAATACCAAATCCTCCTTTAGGAACAGCAACCTGCAGGGAAAAAGCGAGACCTTTGAAATTAGATATCCAGAGGTTTTATTTTTTTTTTTTAAAGAAGGTTAGATCTTATGAATATCAGGAAATTGAAAATACAGAGAAAAACATTTACAAATACATTTTCTCGAGCTTTAGATATATCGTGGTTTATCGTACGTTTCTTCTTTTTTTTTTAACTCAATCTCTCTTTATAAAAACTCTATTGACATATTGCTAAAATAAATATTCATTTCAAGTGGATTTGTATTAAAATTTAAAAATATTACATTTCAAAGGTGCGTTCAAGTTATAGGCCTATTTCTGGACGTTTCAGGAACCATAATCTCTATAGAAAAATCCAAAGTTAAGAACAATATGAAGTATTTTATACATCGAAATGTCTCTTCAAAATTCATTTTATAAGACTGTGAGTTAAACATAGATGAAAAAGTCATACCGTAGATATTCCCACCGCAGCCCGGTGTTTTTCAGGAATGTCGGACAGGTGTAGAGGTGCCTTTGGTCGAGACGGTCGTGGCTTTGTCAGGATGGCAGCAGCAGCATGTACTTGATGAGGATCTTGTTCACACTTTGCTGCTGGCATGCAGCCTCCCAGGTGAGGATCTTGTTCACACTTTGCGGCTGGGATATAGTCTCCCAAGTCCGAAGCAGTGACTCTCATCTCAAACCAGTCTGCAGGAGTTGTCCGGAGGGGGTTATCAGCAACTGTAGCCGACACAGTCGGTATAACGGGTGAACTGCAGCTCGTAGGAGCTTCAGTTACACACTCGTTTTGTTGTTCAACTGTAGCTGGGGTCGGTCGGGGAACCAGGTAGTCATCCGGCGCGTCAAAAGGCAACTATACAGACAGAACATGAGAATCATAATTATCTTTATAGAATGAAAGAAGACATATTCTGCTTCAGCATCGCTTGGCATACGTTTTGCTATGATAAATCTATTTCTTCTTTTTAAATATTTCTCAAGTCCTTTACTAATTTTATCGGTTTATATTCTACACTAACGAAACTTACCACGGGCGTTAGAAAATGATCAGGATTTTCTGGAATCATCCGGACCACCTCTGTTGCAACCGGTTGAGCTAACTCTGCATCAATTGGTACGGCCACATCTGTATCCATTGGTAGAACCACATCCGTTCCAATCGGCCGTCTTTCACTCTGGAAGACGGTGAAAAAT
>BQKZ01004324.1:27193-39992 GCA_036244855.1 Temnopleurus reevesii
ATTTTTTTTTTTTTTTGTGATGCAGGCTGCTACACAAAAGGCATTGGTGTCCAGGGCGCCCTCTATCGTAATCTGAACATGGACGTCTACCAGCTTGCTAAGACCCATAAAGAAGAGGACCTCCAGGCCATTTACTCCTGTTGGTGGACCAAACCACTCCCAGAGAACCTACCCTATAAGAGACTCCTCTGCTTCGAGACCAAAGGAACTACAACATTCTCTGGCTTTTCGTAAGTAGACTTGATTTTACCATAGAAGGTGTCTTGATAAGGGTGTGAAGGGGTAAAAGAAAATTTAATAATTGAAAATAAATGAAGAAAAAAAATTGAATTACGGTTGTAGTCTTTCCACATAAAAGAACAGTTCATTTTTGTTCAACCTAGAAATTGCATGTTTCACTGATACATATGTTAGATATAATAGATCTTCATTTTCTCAAAAGTAGCAGTCTTTAAAGCTGGGTTGAATGCTCCTCATTTATTCCCCTCGCTATCTGCAAGCTTATAAGCTGTGGAATTCCACTTCCGGGAGCAAAAGTCTTTTCTCATCATTTTGCTTATCAAATATATGATTATCATTATTATTATCTTTTACTGTGTGTCATTTCAGGAATTATGATATGAACAGGGGTGCAAAAGGTCGCCCCTCCGAGCTGGTCTCCCATGCATTCAGATGTCTGGTTCCTATACTCAATGATCAAGATGGCACAGTTATTACCCCTCTTCTCAACTCAGGAGCTCAGGTATGTAATACCACCATCTTGTATTATGATATGAGCAGGGGTGCAAAAGGTTGCCCCTCTTAGCTGGTGTCCCATGCATTGCATTGTCTATTTCCTGTGCCCAATGTCTCCCTGTTCAACTCTTGTGCTCAAGTATGTTTCAGTTTTAACATGCAATTCACTTCTACTGTTATATGGACAGCTTGCATGTATAAAGTTTGGATACAGTTTTTGGTTTAGTTATGGTATAATTTTTTGTCAAAGCCATCAGATTCTTAGGGGTGCAGTACGGTACTCTATTATCCAACACTTTTGGCTTTGGTTTAATTGCATGTGGAAAGTGTATCTCTATTGGGCATTGTGGCATTATCTTCTAATCTGTCACCTCTCCATTTATTGCCGCATGTTTTGTTATTGCTGGCGACAGATAGCCTTTCGCATTGACTTGTACACAAAATCTATGCACAGGCAGCAACACGAAAAGATGGTGGTGACAGATAGCATGATATGGCCGGCATTGTTATTCTTGTTACTTTTATTTCTGCTGGACGCTGCTACGGTGAAACTTTTGTAAATGATGACAACAGTGAAAATGATATTACTACTCCTACTGCTACTGCTTATACTCCTACTACTACTAATACTACTACTACTACTACATCTACTTATACTTCATCTTGGTAATCATGATGTATATTATGATATTTTTGCTATCATATTACAGGGCTGTGATGAGTTAGAGATGCTTCAAGGCATGGTTGAGAATGCTGTGAACTGGATGAAAGCCGGTCTGCCTCTTCGCCTTCTCAAGATTGTAATCTATGCAAAAGTCCTGAGTCAGACCACAGCATCTATGGTGCTGCAGAGAGCTGATGGTTCAGAGATCCTAGACCTCTTCTCTCAGCTCAAAGATAGACTGGAAACAAAGAGCCCCATTCCAAAGGTATGGTAGTACATGTAGTACTGGAGGACTATACATGTACATGCCTTGCCAGCCCCTTCACCTTCTCAAGATTGTAATCTATGCCAAAGTCCTGGATACTAAGAGCCCTATCCCTAAGGTATGGGAGTAGTACAAGAGGGTCTTACAGGCTTTTCCAAAGCTCATGAGTTCAGCAATTTTTATTTTACAAAAATTCACATTTCCAGAGTTTGTACACTGATAGGATATTTCAATGGCAAGAGGACACTTACAGGACAAAATATGATATTTTAGATCTTTTAGATTCAGTGTGTACTGAGGATAAGATTAGGATTTTTGTGGTGAAATAACAAGATTTTTAGATGTGTGAGTTAGGCAGCTCTGCATTTCTTGTAATGTCAATCATGGTAGCTATTGAGTTTTGGAAGACCTTGTGACCCCACTACGATTGTTGAAACAATTCAGATTTGCAGAATGTATATGGACACAGCATAGATACAAATAATGCTGAAATGGGGATACACTGATGGTTCTGTATTCATAATTTTCTTTTTTTATGCTTTAGTTGATACTGTAATTTGATTTTTGTATCCTTGAGTTGAAAAGGAGTAGAATGGTAGCAAAAAGTTCTGTAATAATTAGAACTGGGAAAGGCAGTCCAAATAGCCCTCATAATCTAAGCTGCGATAGTGTGCAATACTCTTTTACCGAGAGTGATCTGGAAGTGGCACTGGTGCAGCTCCCACACTAGATATTGGTCTTTGTTAATAATGATGACTACCACGTTGGCTAAGCTGCCGAGACTTAGTACGGATCCTCCAGTTACCTCTGCCCATCAAGATATTTTTTAATTCCTCTGTGCCAACTGCTCCAGCGTCTGCTTTTAAGGTGTCAAATAGGTTTTGCGCTTTCTGCCACGTCACCCATGCAGTGATTCCCATAGAATGAGAGCAATTAAGTGGCAAGTAATATGATGACACTAAATGGTAATCGCCTCCTCTTTTCTACTTCCTCCTTGCAGGAAGTGAAGCTGGATTATGATGTGTACCTATCCTTCAGCCCCAAAGACCAGTCCATTGTGGACAACATCCAGACAACCCTCTGCACCATCAAACCTGATATACGCATCTATACCTCAAACCAGAACCCTGATGAGGATGCTCTCTGGGAGAACACCTATGCAGTTATGACAAAGAGTGCTCGAGTCATTACAGGTATAACTGGTTTGTGTTTCAAAAAGCTTTTCATAGAGGTATGCACAACTCTATGAACAAACGTTGATCCTTCCATGCATTTAATGATAACCCCTCGCGCTGAACCGCACATGAGAAGGGTGAGGATGATGTTGAGGATGCTCTCTGGGAGAACACCTATGCAGTTATGACAAATAGTGTTTGAGTCATTACAGGTATAACTGGTTTGTGTTTCATAAAGCTATTCATAGAGGTATGCACAACTCTATGAACAACCGTTTACCCTTCCCTGTACTCAATGATAACCCCTCGCGCTGAACCGCACATGAGAAAGGGTCACGAGTTGTTCGTTATGAATATTTCATGAAACACAACCCAGGTTGCATTTATACATCTAGAACCTCAAAAAAGGAATTCTGAATTTTTCATTTATTTCATTATTGATAAATAAAAAGCTGTCAGTGGATGATTCAAACCACAACAAAGTGCAATACATATGTCTCAGACAATGGACAAACTTTTATTATCCACAGACAATTGATATTTGTGGTTCTTATTCATGCTGATTATTATGAATATTAGCCTTTGATTCATAAATGAATTTCAATCAATCTTTGGGAATTTTGGTGCCTTGTTCTGCAAAAATTAGTGCCATCTGGTATGACAATGCAGGCTGATGTATAATCGCATTACCCTACAATATAATTGTTGACATCCTTTGATTTTCATGACCTTTAATTGGACTAGCATGTATTCTTTCTTTCTTCTCCTCCAGTTTTAAGTCCAAACTACCTTGCATCACCTGATTGTCTGGAGCAATACAACATTGCACTGTGCTGTAACAGACAATCGTATAGAGATATCTTGGCTCCATTCTTCGTCACTACGGTTACCCTGCCAACATACATGGGACTTGTACAGTACTCGGATTGCAGGTGAGCTGCTACAGTCTTCCTCAAAACTATTCAAGTCGTCTTATATTATTATTGTTTGTGTCTTTTCTTTTCATGGTTGAATGATGGAATTACATGCATTACTCTTGGGTATTGCTTTGGTATTACAGTCTAACCTTGTTATAACGTGGACCTGGGGACCATAGAAATTACCTCTTTATATTGAAACCTTGTTTAGGGCCAAAATACAAATAAATACAAAGAGATGGGACCAGGGATATTACCTCATTATGAAGAGAGCTCGTTATATCAGTGCTCTTTATAACGAGGTTTGACTGTAATAAATTTTCACAAACATTTCTTGTCACTTCACTTGCATGACAATGGAAATGTTTGATTTCTCTGTTTTTCATTCAGTCATGTATGAAAATCTATGCATTGACCTATTCTAGATTGTTGATTAAGATTTTTTTGTCCCAAAATATATCACCCCAAAGCCCAAAGACGTATTACTTACATTATCTATCCTTTTCCACTTTATAAGAGGTACAAAGACACCTGTGTATAAACATCATGAATTCAGAACTAAATGCCTACATGCACCTCCTCAGATAACATTTCTATCCACTGACATTGACTATTTGTGGCACTGATTGACAAGAAAAAATTCTTGCCATATTTAAATAAACGCTTTCCATATCATGTGAATTGCCTCTTATTCTCCAAGTGATACCCAGGTACACAAGTTAATGCACAATGGTATTTTTGACATGATTAATTAAATGTACATAGATTTTGATACCCGTTACCAAGTGCAAAATATAAAGAATGCACCTTTGGTTGGTATTTGTGCTGTCCTGAACATTATCTTATTTCCTTACAGGGAGGATCAGGATGCGAAGATCACCAGTACCTGCCAGCAGCTCATTAAATCCCTCCCGCCAACCCCCGAAGGCGAAAGCTCATCTGTAGAAGTATTAACTACCAATGAGACAGTGGAGGATGAGCCGTTCTGTTATGATATATTTGTCTCGTACTCACACTGTGACTCTGAGGCTGCCAATCACATCGTGGGTGTGCTCAAGGAGTTGGATCCAAACCTGAGGATATTCTATGATATTCAGGAGTTAAAAACAGGTAGAAAAATCATTCTATTTCAGTATTCTGACATTATTATTGTCAACCGAAATTTGGGCCGGCCTCAGGCCTCCTTTATAATTACACCAAGCTTTAGGCAGGCCTGAGGCCAGCCTTTTCGGCTGGTGTAAATGGGGTCTAAGAAAGAATAACATAACCTAGATAATATTTTGTCATTAATCTGCAGTACACTTCTGTTGTGGTGAGAAAATATTTGCTTTCATTTTGGGCTGTCTTTATCTCTCCCACTTTCAACACACATATACACACACAAACACAGGCACATCTGTATTTAATAAAAGTGGTGTCCAATCTTGTCACAGAACAAACTCCATCAAATAAATAATTGATAATGAATAGGTCCATATTTTTATCTCCCCGTAATTACTACCAGGTCATGCATGGCAGCAGACCCTTTACCACTCCATTGACGGATCCCGGTCAATGCTGGCATTGATCTCAAACAACTACCTCAGATCAGCTGTGTGTCAAGAGGAATACAGTCTTGCTCAGATGAAGCATTTAGCTCAGGTAATGGTGGTGATGGTGATGATGATGATGATGATGATGATGATGATGATGATGATGATGATGATGATCATGATAATGATCATGATCATGATGATGATGATGATCATGATCATGATGATGGGGATAATGATGATTTTAATGATGATGATGATGATGATGATGATAATGATGATGATGATGTTATTGTTAATAATGGTGGAAATGATGATGAGGATGATAATAGTGACGATGATGATGATGATTATTATTATGATGACGATGATAGTGATGATGATGATCTTGGTGAGGAAGAGGAGGAGGAGAAGGATGATGATGATGATCAGCGAGAGGAGGATAGTGATGATAGTGGTGACTTTAGTGTTGGAGGTAATGAAGATAATGTCATCTATTGATAATGGTGCTCATGATGTTTATGATATGGTCCCAAAGAATGAGATGAATCTGGCATGAGATCTTTAAGACCCAATTTTATCAGCATTAATTCATATATTCAGACTAAAGCGAAGCGTTGCTACTTATGTTAACAGGACAAATTGAAGCTCATTCCACTGCGCATAGAAGGCATTGAGCAGGAGGAATCATCATTCTCTGAGGTTGCCATGGTTACGGCCACACCTGATGCCTTCAAAGATGCCGTGAGTGCAGTGTGCGATGGTTTGGTGTCATGGCTACAAGGGAACACAGATGTCAAGATGGATTCAGTTGAAGGACTCTCCAGTCTCTTTGCCAAAGCTGATGTAAGTATACACCTGACCTCTGACCTCAAAGCACTGGGGCCTTCAAAATTGGTACAAAGATCCTTTAGAAATTAAAACAGAAACCAGGAGCTAATTTGAATTGGTCTATATCACGATACTAAATATTACTTTGTATATGCCTATGCCAATGACCTTCACAGTATAGAGATATTAGAATGTGAATACCAAACAGCTGAACAAGATTTATTACTATTGGAGAAATCATGATATTATAAACGTGTTTATTAGAAAACTAAACATAAAATTACTTTCTCATTAATGTAGTGTTTAAGTTCCTTGCCCTGTTCAGACCAATAAATTGTAGTTCTTTTTATATGATTCATTATATTGATTTACTTCTTGAAGATATCTTGTCCGCATTAATGATTGTCATAATGTTGTCATAATAAGGAATATCTCATTTTATCACTGTATTTGCAGATTTCTGAACGACTGAACATTGAGAATCTGATGGAGGAGCATCGTAAGAAGATCTTCAAGAACGCCTACAACACCATCTCTCTGCCCCTCATCGATGTGTTCCCTCCAAAGTGTTTCATCTCGGAGCATGATGAAGACCAATCACGTTATCCAGAGGTCACGGGAGAGGTCATCCTTAGCTTCCATCCACATGACGAGAAGTTTGCAATGTCTTTCAAGAGTCTGCTGGCATGGGCTGCACCAAAGGTTAGTCATTTTGAACCAGTGCATCTTGTAAGATGTAACAAAAAATTATTTGGTATTTGAATTTAGAATAACAAGGATATCATTATGAAATTTTCAATTTTTAAACTAAATAATAATAATAATTTATGATTTATATAATCCAGCATAAGAAAGTAACATTACGATGTAGACATGAAGTGATAGCACTTCCTCCCCAAATATTCCATTAACGAATGTAAGGGAAAAGAAGGAAAAATGTGGAAAGTAAACAAAAAATAAAGAGGTATAGTATAGGGGAGGAGAAACTTCGAGAATATGGAGTATAATATAGCAGTCGAAATCGGAGTTGAATGGGTTGAATGAAAGAGGAAAAGAAGGATGGAGAAGATCAAAAATTGTAGCATGAGTAATATGAAAAGCAAGATGGAGAAAGGAGAAGCTGGGGAGTAGAAGGAGCGGAATGGGGAGGAGAAGGAGGAGAAGAAGAAAATTATTAAGAACAAGAAGAAAAAGATGATATAAACCACAAAAAAGTTAAAGATATAGATAATTGAAAGATTGTGATTAATTCCGCTGGGTGACGTAACGATAGAAAGAATTTATTCAATAATGTCGTCAACGGCTCACAAAGGAGTGCACACGCTATACTGCTGTGTGCACCCTTTGTGGGCCGTTGGCGACAATATTGAATAAATTCTATCTATCATATAGATGATTAATTAGAAAAGGGAAGGAAAACAGAAAAATGTAGAACTGAAATTCCACAGACCTTGTCAAATTCTTGCAGGTGGAAGTCATCCATGATGCACCTAGTGACCAAGAGAGGCTGAGTCAGCTGGATAATGCAAGGCACATCGTTGCATTCCTGTCACCTCACTACGTAGAGTCACCCAAGCATGTTGAGGAGTTCCATATTGCTCTATGGAGACAGAGGGTCAGCCCGATCCAGGCGCCGCTTCTACTACCGGTCAAGGTATGGATTTCTTGCCATGTACATTTCTATTGTTAGCTGAGCTAAATACACTCAACTTTGCCTAAGTCAAACTTGTCAAAATTTAGTAATTGTTGATGTAAAATTTTGGAACAGATTTTTGTAGTCCAGACATTTGACTAAGTACAGAATTACCTAACTAAGCAAGGTTATATTCATCATGGCACACAGCTGATCTGCAGTAGTTTTAGTGAAGTCTTTTGTTGGAGATCAAACAGACTTCCAGCAAGCCAGATATGGTGAAATCTTTTTTCACCTTAGGGTTGAAATTCACTGATATACTTTGACATGAAATCCTGAAATACACATGTTTTCCATTTTAGAGAAGGGTTTAGTCATTTGTGTGTCAATACAGAGATGTTTGATCACGATTGAATACATCAATGGAAACAAAATTACCTTTAAGTTAAGTTGAACCTTGTGTGGTAGCAGCCATTTTATCCTTTGCACACAAATGTGGGGGTAATATCCGCAAATTACATTTTCAAAGAGTGTGCAATCTACCATCATATTTGCTTGCATATTTATTGATATCTGTGTCACATTTTTTTTTCTTTCTGATAGGTTCTAAAATTAGCCTGGCGACCCACCTATTTCCAGCTGGTTGGTAGTGTGATAGACCTGTGGGATGCCATGTGGCCCTCCCTCAATACATCCTTTCCTAAAGCTGGCTGGCTGAGGTCCAATGAGCTCCAGGTCTCCCAGAGCACCTCCATGGCTCTGATGGAGCTGGGTAGGATCACATTGGAGCTGATACAGTCCGCAAGGTAAGCTGGAGACTAGATAGATTGGTTGTGGTCTCCATAGCTCCAGGTCTTCCAGAGCACCTCCATGGCTCTGATGGAGCTGGGTCGGATCACTCTGGAGCTGATACAGACCGCAAGGTAAGCTGGAGACCAGGTAGACTGGTTTGGGTCTCCATAGCTCCTGGTCTACCAGAGCACCACCATGTCTTTGATGGAGCTGGGTCGGATTACCCTTGAGCTGATACAGACTGCTTTTAGTTTGGGACTATTTTGAGTTATACCTTTTTTCATACCCTTTCAAACGTTTTTTTTTTCATTCATTTATGGTGTTACCACAACACTTTTTGGTATCAAACAAAGTGTACATAATCTACAAAAAAATATGATGTAATGTAATCCAGAAGTGATTTCTTTTTGTCAAATGAAACATAGCGAATTGAAGTTGGGTGCCACTTCATTATATAGAAATATTGTAGATATGTCAAGAAGGTTTGATTGTACATTCTAATCTGCTTAAATTAGAGAAAATTTTATTCATGAGGGGTAAAAAAAATAATGGAATGTGTGAGGAGAAGATGAATGCACAAAATCTCTGACTGAATCAATTATTTGACTTTTGTGAATTAGACTTACACAACATTCACTGTATTTCAGCAGGAATCTACCCAAGGATGATGAATTGAAAGTGAGACCAGCACTGCTCAACCCAGTCCAAGTGAAGGCAGAGATCAACACAATGGCTGAAGCTATCAAGGAACATAGAAGTGTGGTAAGCTCAAATTCCGGTCAAAATCACTTTCATTACTTCTTCTACCCGCTTCCTCTTCTGAAGAGGAGCTCTACAGATATTGATAATGACTGAATAACTCCATTTTACGATGCACCTTGATAAACCAGTATAACGAAGCACTAGGGACCATTAAAAGAAAAGAATCCGTTATAAAAGCCATACCTGTATTGCCATCTCCTTATACCAGTATTATTGTCATATCAGACCTCTTTATAAACTTTCCACTGTGTTGCTCTCACTACACTGCAGAGATGTTAACCGTTTCAAAATATGCACAAGGTCAAAATCGTAATATTAATAATGCAACAGCTGATTAAACGGGATAGCAAAAATGACAATAAACATTCACTTGTGATGAAAGCTTTAATTCATATGAAAATAAACCTCATGCATATTCTGGAATGGTTGGCATCTCCGACACTGTACTTGTGAACATCAACCCATAACCTGTTTCTACATATTAATTCTCCCAGGGTCACAAGTCTGCTGATAGCGCCCTCATGGACTGTAAGTGCATTGTATGTCGTCGGACGCAGAAACTCCTCAATAGCGCCAAGGTTTCATCAAACTGAAATGAGCATTTGTGGACAAAGAAGTGCAATAACAGCCAAAGAACATACCATTGTCTATGTACTTGTGTACTTCACTTTGAATACAAGCACCACTATTTAATATGGGCATATTTTTGCCAATTTTATAAATCGCATTTGACCTGCAAAACCAAATACTTTAGGAGGAAATGGACATTGAAGTATTGGTATCATAAATCGTATCTCTTGTAACTACAAGAATATGTTTGACTAAGTAGCTTCTAGTAAAGATTTGATTTTTATTTCAACTTCAAGTTGACTGTATTACCTTTAGAATGTGACCATATTTGAATGAATTGACAAGTTATGAACAACAGCCTCATGATTTCATCTACCTGAAATCGATCCCAAGATATCAATTGATCTGAACATCAAGATATGGAGAGTTCCTTGTTTCTTCGATTTTCACATCTAATAATCAATGCATTAACCACAAAATTTGCAGTCCTGGGGCCTGTGGCATGTAAATTTTTGCCATAGAAACCATTTGGTAAAAAACAAAAACTCTGGGAAAGGACCATATATGAAAGGAGCCCCTGATTTTTTTTCAGGCCACGCTCATATCTAAGTTGAAATTACTGGTTTGAAGACTCCTACAATACAAAAATTGTCACGATCAGGTCTTGCTGTAGATAGTGACATTTGATGTAAAAGGGGGAAATCCTCTGGTATTTTCTTTTTGAAGATGAATATTTGCCAGTAAAAACTATGAGTTTGTTAAAAAGTGGACAAATTGTACAACTTTCAAGCCAGTATAAACAAATGGTCTTGTTGACCAAATAGAATGAAGGGTGTGCAAAATGTAAATGAAGCATGTTTTATACTGGTTTACATCACTTCCATTATTCATTATCATAGCCATTGTGATGAATTGAATAAGAGTTGTTCATTTAGTCCACTTTATGCTTGTCCTGTTCATAGTGCAACAATTGAATGTTTGTTTGGAGGGTTTTTTTTGTGCTTTTGAGTAGACCATTTCGTAATGTAAGTCTTGATTTATTCTTAATCACAACTCATGTGTCTAAAAACTGTTCATATATGTGGATGCTTGTAAACAAAAATTGTTTTGATCATGTGAATTTGAATTTATAAAAATGTATTTATCTTGCCTTACAGACAAAACTACGCATTCTTGACTGTATTTAATTCTTAAATAACTATTTATGGTTTTGTGCATCTCAGGTGCTACCTTTTGTAAATGTCTTTTTTTTTTATTGTGTAGGTTTTTATATCAAAGATTTACATACATGTGTCTTTCATTTTCAAAAGTGACGTACAGTCAACCTTGCTTAAGTTGATCCTATTAAGACTTAAGATAGATCTTTGACTTGTGTAGAGAAAATTCAACGTATGGGGTCACTAAAAAAATAATATAATGGGAAGGGGACTTGCAAAGACCTTCGACTAAGGTGAGTATTTGACTTACACAAAAAAGCACCTATTGTTAGCCATAGCGAGAAGAGACCAGTCACTTAACCATGTCAGGAATCATGTAATATCAAGCAGAAATGATAATTTGCCAAGTCTTGTAAAGAAAGGCTCATTGTTTGGTGGAGATTGGGAAATGTGGGTTGATAACTGCACAACGACACAGAGGTTAGGGAGTCAAAACAAAGTATTTAAACACAAGGGGACTTCAACTTGGGCCATTATGTTGGCAACATTCAATTTAGTTTTGGGTGTGAAAAGTTATCTAATAATGACAATGATGATGTAATGATTCTGAACAAAATTCTAGCTGCAGTACATTATATGCATATATAAATGATGAATTGGTGAAATAGTAAGAATGCTAATAAGAATTTGAAATGATTATCTTGTCAAGATCTATAATTATAGATTCGTTTCTTGCTTTTTAAAGCAGATCTATATTCTCCATTCTGTTATTTCTTTTTCTGCTCTGTAAGCGCATAGGGACATGCCATGGCTATGTGTTATGCGCTATATAAGAACTAAATATTATTATCTAATTTTTAATAAAATGTTGATATGGTAAAGCATTATGAAGGGAATGTTATGTATTCTTGGAGAAATGTCAAGGGGTCAGTGACATAAAGATGCAACTCCAATTTGGGCGTTATGAGAAAAACACATTCTAAAGATTTTTGTTCATATTGTACAGTGTATGAATGTAATACTTCAAGGGAAAAAAATGTAATATTTTGATACCAAATCTCATTTCACCAAAATGGAGTTACATCTTTGCTACAATATTGTCAAGTTCTATCATAGATTTTTTATCTAATTTTTTATTAAAATTTTAATGTCGAAAAGCATTATGAAGTGAATGTGATTTATTCTTGTAGAAATGTCAAGGGGTCAGTGACATTAAGATCAGAGATGCCACTTTTCCGGAAATTTCCGGAATTCCGGAAATTTGAAAAGGCGGGCGAAAGTTCCGGAAATTTCCGTATTTTTTTCATTTTCTCTTTTTTCCCCCAGTCCCTATAACACGTCCTTCTTCCCCCCAGATTTTTTTGCGAATGAATGGCTTTTCGATCTTTCCTTGCGCGCGAACCCGTAATGCGCACTGTCAACATGTACATTTTCTGTGCACGTGCGCTATTGATCTTGAGCACACTTAACGGACGCACATTACTTTATCTCTTTGCATATTTCCGTGGGTACTATCGTGCTAGCGTAAAATCATAGCACTCTTCCCCAGAGTTGTCGGGGTGATGATCTTTGAAAATGTGTTGAAGTGTGCGTACGCATTTCAGTGAATGCCTTCCCGCTACGACTGCGAAAACTGATTTTGCAGAGCTGAGCCGATAATGGCTGGAAAAATCATCGAACGATCGCAAGATCCAGACTTTCGGAAACTTGATCAAAATGTGAAAAATAAGTGGAAATGGTCCTGGCTTGAGAAGAAAGATATCAAC
>BQKZ01004325.1:7183-29591 GCA_036244855.1 Temnopleurus reevesii
AGGACTAGATTGGACAAAGAGAATGAGAGAGAGAGAGAGAGAGAGCGAGAGAAAAAAAGAGTATTGGATATGTTGGGGAGAACCATTGTATCAATCATTCTAACAATTTACCATACCTTTACAGGTATAAACATCCACCGGTCAAGCAAGGAAATTGACAATGATTAAATTATCAGAAATGTGATAATTATCCAATTACTAAATGCACTAGTTTTTGGATTCAATAAATGAAATATAAATTTCATTCAACAAAGTACAAGATGTGTGCAAATGATTATTCAGGGCTTCCTTCCCGTTCCCTTCAGATACATGTAATAGTGAATTAGCTTGAAAGGATTACTTTTCACAAAGTGACGTACATGTAACCAACTTTTTGGTGACATTTATCAATATGAGTATTCCTGACCCACACATGAATCACTTTCAGGAATTGGTATATCATTGAAAAGTTCTTGTTTTAATATAACCTTTGAATAAAATACAAAAATCTTCTAAGAATTCCATTATTTGGTACTTATACAAATTCTAGCCAGATCAAAAGTGTAAAAAAAAGGTTGAGACACTCTGTATCATACAGCTTCGATAAGCCTCAGGCCATAAATGCCTCAAAGCTTATAATTACATTATTTGGTACTTAGACGTGTAATAGCCAGATCATAAGTGTAGAGGGTTTTTTTTTTAGACACTCTGTATCATACAGCCTCGATGAGCCTCAGGCCATAAATGCCTCACAGCTTATAATTACATTATTTGGTACTTAGACATGTAATAGCCAGATCATAAATGTAAATATTTTTTTAGACACTCTGTATCATACAGCCTCGATGAGCCTCAGGCCATAAATGAAGCCTCACAACTGACTGTACTTGAGATAATCTCACTGAAGTACCTGGATAGTAATCTCAATATTCCATCTTCAATAAATCCCTCGCACTTTACCTTCCAGAATTAGCAGTAGTTTGAACAGCACAATCTGGAAAACATTTGATATCATCAATATTCCCTGATTGCCTCTAATACGCTGTAAAGTGTAATTTTCTCTCGTGTAGGCTAAAACAAGGGCGTTGTTACTTTTTGTGCTTCAAAATTATCTCCATCTTGGCTCATAATATAAAATGCATGAAGTGCTATTATTATCTGTTGCCTTTAATGTATGTGGGTGCTATATATCATGAGCTTCATAAATGCACAGGATAGGACTATCAACTTACATATAGATGTTAATATTTAATTCATACTTCATAAAGGTTGGAACTGACAACTGAGAACTTCATTGCCTGAAGACTGCTGGATATAAGGCAAAATAATATTGTTTGGTTGTTCTAAACCAACCAACCAGGCCTGTTTTTTGTCATTTCCATATTTTTTTTTTACTGTTCATTCAAATTGATGAATGACCATAAAATGAAATGTGAACGACAACCTGAAATGCAATTTTCAGAAGTTCTTCGGGTTTTCACTCCCTTTAAGTTTTTGATAATTCCATCATGAATTGCATAAATTGTCATTTTAAAAAATTTATTTAAAAAAATATGACCGATAGAAGCTATTTTTCACAAAATTACATTTTCGGAAAATGTGTTATATAGCAACTCAAGGATTGCAGGATGATTACACATTTTGTATTTTTGTTAATGATTTTATTCAGGGCGCTAAAAATATTACATACAAGACACACAAGTAGAAAAAATGTAATTACTTACATTTCCATTGCCATTCCCCGTTTAACATATTGTAAAGGAATTTTTTATTTTAATGAAATGTAATCACTAAATTCCTTTTATGGGCAACACTTTGAATAAAAGAAAACCACTATTTTCCACCCAAATTGGAAATATCAAATTTGTTTAACCCATTTTTCCGACAATGAGGAGTCACTTTGGTAACATCATGTTTGACTGAAAGTGTAAAAAAAAAAAATGATTATTGCCAATTTCAGGAAGGAATCCTGAAAGGGCTCAGTACAAGCAAGTGGGCAGATCTAGGCCAATTTCTCACCAGTTTAATAGAACAAGGGTTGATTTATTTTAGGCTATCATAATACTTACACTGACTTTCACTGTGAAAGGACCGACGTACGGTTTCAAGTCCGGGTACACCGCCATCATTCTGTAGCGAACTGGACAAAGGAAGAAAAACAAATAAGATGAAAAATATGAAGGTTGAGACAACAGGAATTCATATCATTATTATTACTAACAACAAGATGAATCCTAAATTGCAAGTAGTCAAAATGTATGCCTCCACCATCACACATTCAGAAAACATTACCTTTACACCATGAGATGCAGAAATCACAAATATTTTGGGTGATTTTTAACAACTTTTGGGGCCATGTGACCTTTGACCTGTGACCCCTGAACCCAAAATGTAAATCAATTTAACCACGTTTAATGTAATTCTTTGTATTTTTGCTGTGACATTTGAATGCCTGACATGATGACATATATAGGTTTGGTAAAAATCCGCACTTAGGTTCTGAAGGTTCAATTACAGACTGATGACATACAGTACAAATGGACGGACAATCTGCTATAATAATGCCCAGGCACCAATGAATTATTATTTAAAAATCAATTATTATTAAATTTCTCACCATTTTAATAGAACAAGGGTTGATTTATTTTAATAAGGGAAATTATTATTAAATTATTATTTAAAAATCGATTCTTCCTTTGATAGACTTAGAGAATTGTGCAAAGCTAAAAATGCTTGGTTCTCTATGAATGCGACAGGAATAAAAAAAAAAAAACTTTCAGGTTGTATTCCACATGTTTATTTACAATTTTTCTGTGACTTTTTAATTTGATTGAAAAGTATACAAAAATAAAACTGAAACAAATTCAAGTCAGGCCATTTTCAGAGGGTTGATAGATTCAAAACATCCAACAATTATTGTTTTCCATTCTGGAAATGCCCAGAGTTTTGTTTGTATACCTGTCTGTCCCGGTTTGTAGATAGCTTTGTCACTTTGCACAAAGATGGAGAAGTGTTCGACGTTGAAATGGAGGCTTCGAGTCTCGTTGATCACTAGTCCTCCATATGCAATCACACGAAGTACATAGTCCTCAGAAGGAATCGCTGTAACAGGTATCTATTAGATGAAACAGAATTCAAAATAAATATTGATACAAGAATTATAGATTGGTGGGAGCATGCCCCCACCAATAATCAGAAATTGCATTTCTGCCAATAAATTTAAACAGTACCTTAAGACTTACCTTTTCATTGCCTCCTACTTATAACTCCAACTCAAGCAGCATTCTTTCTACCTTTCTACCTTCAACCTTTCCTATATCTTTTCGGTGCCATATAAATCGCATCTATTATTATCATTATTATTTTTCCCATCTTTTATTGTTGTGGTGATCCAGGTTATAAAAAATTAATGTAATTAAATCATGCCTGCTTTGAAGACAATGCTTACTTTTCACCAAACATGTTAACTGGAAAGTATCTGACACGATAAGACCATAGGCAGAAATCTGACATTTACACACAAAACATGCTGGTTCCATTTTGGGTGATGTCATTCAAATACATTTTGTATTTTTCAAACTCAATAATTATTACTCTTTTTAGGTAGCAATATGAATAGTATTCTAAACTTATCCAATATTGTTATGTAGCCTCTTACCTGTACGTGGAAATCCAATTTGTCAGATTTTGATTTGCCCTATAAGAATCAGCTTTAATAACTGATTGCAAAGGTAGATTGCATTGATTGTATTGTATAATTCATACATGTAGATGGCTTCATATTGTAATCTATCAATCCATTGTGTCCAGTATACCGGTACTAAAAGATGTCATAAAACTGTCATATGGCATCAGTTTAAACATGTGCGCTGTAATAGAATACATAATTTTAATAACCCATTAGTTTCTGAGCTTTTTCGTGTCTATTGTGCTCAAGAATAAAAAAGCACGCACATGCTGATCACTCTCATCTTAACCAATTTGGGACAGAAATTATTTACGAGAAATTCAATCACTATAATTCCTTTCTTAATTGGCAACACTAAAATATTAAATTCTCTTTTCAGAACGTTCCAATTAAATGTTATGTTTATTCTTCTTCATGAAAAAAAATGGTGTCAAAAAAATAAAAAGTTGCCATTTGTGTGGAAAATGGTAATTTTCAAAGGATTTCCGCATTTTCAATTCAATGATTTATGACCGCTATATCGATTATTTCGATTGACAAAAATTCTCTTCGCCCAGCGACGAATGGTGATAGAATAGAAACGGTCAGGTTTAGTGTAGAATCTTTATTTTTCTCTTTCTGCCGATGCATCTAGTATATTTTTCAAAGCACTACATCAAAAATTATTGAGCAAAGATGCACATGTTTTCATCCTGAAAGGATTACGATTAGGCCTGTACTTGCAGACTAGCCTAATTACGTGTGACATTACAGAAGCCCTTTAATAATACTGTTGCCATGAAAGAAATTCTTCAGAGACAAGTGCTTCAGATTAATAGATCTCATTGTCATATCCTGTCTTCTCCACAGTAAAATTATGCTTCAGCTTCCTCTCATCCCATGCAGCATGCAGGGAAGCAACAGATTTGTGTTTCTTTTCCCTTCTTCCCCTCTTCTATATTTTCATATTTTTCGCTTTTTTTGTTTGCTTTCAGGGAATAATTTTCCTTTCCAAATTTGATTAGCAGTTTGAGATGCTAAGGAAACAATTTCAACACTTTACTGTACAGTTCTATGTGAAAAAGTCGCTTTACAACAACTATTTTGTGGAACAATCATGCAAAATGTATAGCAAATTGCGATGCAATACCAGGAAAATTATATTCCCTGGAGTGTGCTCTTTGTGGAAAGGGGGTGTTCAGGGGCACCCACATTTGGAGAGGCATTCACGGTGTTTTGAATGGATCCTGCCATGTTTGAAGTATGTTGGGGCCATAGGGGAGGCACATCATAACACAGGAAATTAGAGGAAGGGATAAAATAAATATGTGCCATGCATCCCCCCTCCCCTGTTTCTCTGGATAATAGAATTACAATTTAGATTGAACCAAGAGACTCATTTAGAAAATGGTCAAAATTTTTGTACATAAAATCTGGCTGTTCAAACTTTAGCAAGTTATGAACAAGTATAGATTTACTAACTGTTTTTAAATGCTGTATATCACCAAAATTAAAATTCATGTACATTGTACAAGGTCGAATTCCCAACATTCTTCTTTTACCTTACTCCATTGCTCTGTACTCCACCAACATTTGTCGCTCATATCTATAGGTTAAAATACTTTTTACATGCATCCTTTTCAGCTTTGCTGGGAAAATAAATTTGATATGAAATATTTCCAAAAATGAAACTTGTCTTATATCTTTAATACTCTTGTTTTCACCGGACAGGAAGGAACTAACATATCAAGCTCTTAAACTACATCCATATTGCAAAGTACATCATGAGGGTAAATAATAAAGAAAACAGCTGGATAAATAAGAGATAAGGAAAAAGTGTTTAAACATCATTTTTACAGGAACTTGGAAGGAAGCTTAGAATATCAGTATCATTAGTGTAAGATAATCAAAGATAACAAATTATGCCACTTGAGGCGGGTTCTATTACATGTACATTGGGATATCTATTTTTCCTAAATTTGAAAATAAGGCCCCAAAAATAATTGTTTGGCTGCCCTCGAATACTATTATTGAAAAATAGTCAAAAAGTATTTTTCATAATCTTAAAATTTATTTTACAAGTAAGTAGGAACAAATTTCATGTGAAAACTAACTAGATTTATAAAAGTTACAAGGGGTCGAAAAGCCAATAAAAATCTAAAATATTTCACAATGTTTTCGATAGTGATTGTTTACAAATTACAGTGAAAAGTATAGAAAAAAGTTGTTGTTGGGCCACTTTCAGAGGGTCAACCAAACAATTACTTTTCTCTGGCCTATTAAAGCAAACAGGGTGTAAGCGAGAATGTTGGAAAAAATAAATAATTATGAAAGGTTTCCAGATTATAATGGATAGGGCGTGAGAAACAAGTGAATGAATATGGACAGAGAGACTCAGAGAGACAGACATGCAAACAGACAGATGGACAGACAGACAAACAGACAGACAGAGAGACAATTCTCACCACCTACATTGGGCGATATCAAAATGATATCCGACGATACCATCCATATCGATCTGTTGGAGTTTTGTGCCATTATCACATGCTACAAACTTATTATATAATGTTGGAATATGTGCCCATTTTTCTTTTCTAATCATTGGAAAATGTGCTTTATGCTGCTTCAAAGAGACACCATGTAGTGTTAACATGTAAAGATATATATATAATATAATGAATATGTAATATCATAATTGCAAAATAATTCTTCTTTTTTTTCAACCTAAAATTTAGCAAACCTAAACATAAAAAACTGAATAACCCAAAGCAGAAGTGGGTACGCGGCTCATATCAATTGCTAACAGTGTAAACAACGTACAATCTGAGGTTCTGAATTTGCATTTTGAATCAATGGCAAGGATTGAGGAGGGAGTAGGAAAGTACGTACAGTGTACATGTACTTTCAATATCTATCAGAGTAAATAAACAAATCTTCTTTAAATTCATGTAGGGCATATTGTAATTTGTAGTTTATCTTTTTAGACAAATATTTTTTTCTCTGAAATTGAGTGGTAAAGTTCAATNTTTATAAAAGTTACAAGGGGTCGAAAAGCCAATAAAAATCTAAAATATTTCACAATGTTTTCGATAGTGATTGTTTACAAATTACAGTGAAAAGTATAGAAAAAAGTTGTTGTTGGGCCACTTTCAGAGGGTCAACCAAACAATTACTTTTCTCTGGCCTATTAAAGCAAACAGGGTGTAAGCGAGAATGTTGGAAAAAATAAATAATTATGAAAGGTTTCCAGATTATAATGGATAGGGCGTGAGAAACAAGTGAATGAATATGGACAGAGAGACTCAGAGAGACAGACATGCAAACAGACAGATGGACAGACAGACAAACAGACAGACAGAGAGACAATTCTCACCACCTACATTGGGCGATATCAAAATGATATCCGACGATACCATCCATATCGATCTGTTGGAGTTTTGTGCCATTATCACATGCTACAAACTTATTATATAATGTTGGAATATGTGCCCATTTTTCTTTTCTAATCATTGGAAAATGTGCTTTATGCTGCTTCAAAGAGACACCATGTAGTGTTAACATGTAAAGATATATATATAATATAATGAATATGTAATATCATAATTGCAAAATAATTCTTCTTTTTTTTCAACCTAAAATTTAGCAAACCTAAACATAAAAAACTGAATAACCCAAAGCAGAAGTGGGTACGCGGCTCATATCAATTGCTAACAGTGTAAACAACGTACAATCTGAGGTTCTGAATTTGCATTTTGAATCAATGGCAAGGATTGAGGAGGGAGTAGGAAAGTACGTACAGTGTACATGTACTTTCAATATCTATCAGAGTAAATAAACAAATCTTCTTTAAATTCATGTAGGGCATATTGTAATTTGTAGTTTATCTTTTTAGACAAATATTTTTTTCTCTGAAATTGAGTGGTAAAGTTCAATGCAGCTGATCCAGCTCTGAAAGGAATGAAAAGCCTATTGAAATCAAGTAAACACAATTCTGAATGTCCTGTATTGATTCAGTAAATATGAGCAGTATGAAAACAAGCATGCATTCACCCATCCACCCATCCATGAAGAAATGGCATTGAATATTGGCAGGATGAAAACATGGACCTATATTGTGGGAGTGTTGTATGTCAATTGAGCCAAGGGCGGTTCCACACATGTCAAATTGTCAAAGCATGAAAGAATGAGGAGGGAGTGCAGCTCTGTACCAGGTTGCGATCTCATTACATGAATCTTTTATCTCTCATCAAGGAAATCCCCTTGCTCTAAGTTAAAAAAGAAATAATTGTTCGGTTGCCCCCCATTGACCATCTCTCTGAAAATGACCAAATTTGAATTTATCATTTATTTTTTTGTTTTTGCCTTCCACTAAAATTGAAACACCACTGAAAATTAATGCTACATGGACGCATATGAAATTGAACCTTAAACGTTATTTCCAGATGTTCTGTGACTTTTCATCTGATTCAAAGTCAAATTTCCCCACAAATTGAAATAGAAAAGACAAACATTTAGAAAATCACTTTTCTGACCGACTTCCGCCTTTTTTCAAAATCAATATTGGAGGGCAACCAATAAACATGGGATTTGCTTCTGCTTGGTACACCAATACACATCGGTCTTCAATGCCAATGTGCGCTAAAAACGACCTAACTGTTTGTATGCTGTATTAAAGGATTTGTTATTATGCTGTACCATTTACTATTTTTAGGGCATAATTTCTAGATCAAGTATAATCATTCTCAAATTTGAAACATGAAAACAGCAGGAAACAGCGAGTGAGGTAAAATAAACAATGTTGCTTTCATTTTGTTTTGCTTTACAAACAAATATAATGTAAATGTACACGTAGATCAAATGATAAGGAAGATATTATCAACTTTTTACCAAAAGTATTGCTGATGTATTTCAATCAATGGACAAAAGTTTTAGGATGCACATATACATGTAGATTGACTAGTGTAACAAACATATTTTAACTAATTATTCTTTTATTAACTTTGAAATGTCAACTACTTTTTAAAACGGAAGGATTAGAAGGAAAAATCCCTCAACATGCCAATACCATGCTGCTAGTAAAATGCGCTGTTTCATATTTGGAAATTCCTATTGCACACTTTATTTCTTTGGAATATCGTAATTAAAAAAAAAAACAACTTTGTTCATCATGCAACCTAAATGCTACATTGTACGTGTTTAATCAAATACATTCCCTTTCCAGCAACATTGCGCATGCGCAGACAAAGGTCTGATGTGGAAGCGCTCGTTGTAGAAACTTTTATTCCTTCAACCAGGAATATGAGACCTCGTTTTGACCATCCCAGAGTTCTGTCCAGCATGCTCTGCTATGCAAGAACCATGATGGCACGATCTGTTGATAAACCTCTCCAACTTGACTTTGAAGGGCCAATGGAAACCTGTATGATTCACAGCAAAGTGCTTCTACTTGCACAAGGGATGGCCTCCAACGGTTTATTCTATCCAAGGACCGACTGAGTGCTTAATCTATGAAAATGCTAAGCACATACAGCCCTGGAAATACAGGGCATGTGCAAACAAAATGAGGATTGTTCTGATTTTCATGGAATGACTTTCCTTATTGTCTGTGTCTGTAATAAGGAAGAAACATTCAGAAAGACACTCAAAACTCAAAGTTCTCCTTCCATATTAAACCAATATTTTTATAACAATATAAGTACTTTGTTGAATGATAATAATAGGAAAAACAACGTTGTGAATATTTTCGTGCGACTAATTTTTCGCGCTAGACAGAGTAAACTGGATTTCGCGTGTTTTTAATTTCGCGGACGCTGGATGGCAAGATTTGTGATCCCCGAGCGATGCGGTGCTGTCGCTGTTCTCAAGCCGAAAGTTCTTGCCATCGCCCACTCGTCATGCGATCGCATTTTCTAAGCAGCTGATGTGTACGACTACTATTATTATTTCACTCTTAAAACTACTAAAAATGTAAATTGTGCACCTTGCGAAACAAGGGAATTTGCCCTCATTTTGCTACTTACCGTTTTCTAGTACTCTAGTACATTACTAAGTAATATGAAACACTCGTATGGCTGATAATGCGAATGAGTCATGCTCCTTGCGATTTTATTTTGTTATAAATTTGGAAAACTTGAAGAAAACTGGCGAGCGATGATTGTCGGTGCGTGAGGAAAAGTTTTGTCTTTTCTAGGCATTTTCCGGGTCTGGATCCTCGTTCATAAAGATTTTTTTATTTGTGTACAGAGAATTAAAATTCTCGTTCGTAAGTAAATTTTTTATTCTAAAATAATTATTTTCTTCGGTAAAATATTATTTTATTATTGACAAATATTTTTTTTTATTAAAAAAGAATTTAAAAATCTTTCAAAATAAGAAATTAGCTGAACGAGCCTGTTCTGGTATGACGCAATCATTGTCGTCATGCATATGCATGATGATAGGGATTAGAGAATAATGGAGCGCAGCGAAGGGTTCGCGAGGTGTGAAGATCGTTCTTTTCAACCAAATTAAACAATACAACTCCCGGTTTCGTGATGAATAGGGGTATTAAATACTAATTAGTCGGCATTTTGTGATGTTTAAGCGTGATATAATCTATCAAAGCGGTATTTCTTAGCTGAAAGATGGCTTTGAATGCCGTGATCATTGGGTATCAATGCGACAGTGGTGAGTGTGAAATTGTTATTGACTGAGCGAGACTCGGTGAAATACAAACACTGTTTCATCGCGAGAAATACAAGCTTTTAGACATGAAGTAATGTTAAAATCTTGATAATTTGGCCACTATAAGCGGCCAGTTATTGACCAAGGGATGCAAAATGGGTGGCCACTACTGTAGTAGTATTTTCTGTTTATATTTGCAAAGTTAATTACATTCCACGGCGCACAAAATCCCCTCCAACATCGGCGCTATTAATTATGCATTTCGGCATTGTGTTGACATAAATATTCGAGTGTTTTTATTTTCGCACACAGGGTGCATTGCGCGAAATTCGCGAAAATTTCCACACCGTGAAATATACCACTTTTACAGTAGTTCTCTGATCAGTAGTTCTGTAAGAGAGCTTTACAATCATTAATCATTATTATTTTCTTTATTATTATCATCAAATTATCACCGACTACAGAAGGTCCTTTCAGAATGGCTCCATGTGGGTTCATGAGAACCCCTAACTCCGTCTCAAAGATGGACAACAAAACTTATACCTTGTACTTGTAGGTATTGAATATTTAAAATGGTGCTTCCAGGTCTGCGATTAATTGTACACCAATTCTTCATCTCAGTCAACTCCATTTGATTTTGAGTCGTCTCTATTGCAAGACTCACCTCTAGTGTAGCATGACAAGACTACAGCATTGTCTTTAAGAATGGCTGCATCTAGGTTTACAGGAAAACCTCCGTCTCAAAGACGGACAGCAACAATAATTTTTTGGCATTTAACATTTTAAAGGGTGGTGCCAGGTGCACAATTAATTGAGCACAAGTACTTCATTTCAGACAACTCCATTTTATTTCATCATGGGTTTGATCCCCTGCAGAGCCATACCAAAGACTTCCAAAAATAAGCCTATCAACCTTCTTGCCAGGTGCTCATCATTTAAGAATGGAAAAGAGTAATAACAACTTTGTGTTATGCAGGGCCCGCTGGAAGAACAGCTTACAGCTAGAAGTGGCTACCCTGGGTAAATAAAAAATATCATTATTATTATTATTACTTAATTCAAATACTCACCTCTAGCGTAATATTACTGTTACCAGCTTCCAAGGTGGTTATCTGTAACACAACTACAGTATTGTCTCTAAGAATGGCTGCATCTAGGGTTACAGGAACGCCTCCCTCCGTCTCAAAGATCGCCACGCTGAGGGTCAAAGGCATGCCTGGTCGGATTGTGTTTCCAGCAAGAATCATGTAACGTCTGTAGAAAAGGAAGAGTTAAAAAAAAAAATTCAAGACTTTCCTCAAAACCCATCTCTTCAATACCTAGTTTACTTCACTCAGCTGTGGGTTGGTCTTCACTTATGGGGCGCACATGTTTTCCCCTTGGTTTTCTTTTTCAATCAATTTATTATAATTTGCGTGTTAAGGATTTAGTTCACCAATAGCAAGGCACTAAGGGGGTGTTGCTCAAGGGTTGCGATTGATCAGAATACGCCAGTCAAAATCATTGTTTCATGCGCGTCTTGTTAGATGCGCACACCGCGAGCGAATAAAAATGTGCATTACAATTTCCAAAGTTCCAGTTGATTTGCAGTTGATTCTGAGCAACGCCACCTTAGAAATGCCAATATAAAGCGCCATACAAATATTGTAAAATTGTTTATTATTATTACTATTATAAAAAAGTGAAAAATCCCGGCAGTGGATGGTTGTTCACTGCAAGGTTCACTACAGTTCTATATTAAAGGGTGTATAAAAAAAAAACTTTTGAAATGTCTGTCAAAATTAAATTCATAAGTAAAGAGAACTGCTGAAACTTCTTATCCAATAATGGAGAGCTGTGGAGTAAAATTAAATTCAATGTATTTTTGTTCATGTTCATAGATGCAGAATACTACAGTAGAGATTACATGAACAACCCTAACAATTTATGCACGCCACCATGCATGCATTCATATGTATCCGGTGTGCATTTGTCGGGGTGTATGTAATCTCTACTGTGTCAAGTGCTTCTCACAAAATTTATCTTTTGTGATTTTCAGCAGTTCTGTTGATTTATTTGCTCAAATTTACAGTTTGTCCATCTGATTTGAGAATGAGAATAAGAAAATTCCAGGGGTAGGTTCTCCTTTAAATCAAATCGTAGCTTTACATGACGTATGGCATGTTCTGTGTAACCCAAACTGATTTTTCTTAAAATGACACAAAATGCTGAACTTTTAAACATTGCTCCAGAAAAAATGTTATCTACATGTACATGTAGTCTAGACTGGTCAAAGTGATTTTGATGAAAAAAGGGTTATTTGTCTGGTCAAAATTCCTTGGTCTGGTTAAGAAATACTCTTTGTGGAAACATGACTTTGGGTAAATAATCCTTTAAAAAAATTCAGTCGTTGCTACATTTACACTTTGAAAAGAGCGTAAATATCAGCAAGAAAATTATGGTATTCCTGCATATTAAGCAGGGCGCTACAAACGCACTTGCCCGCATGCCCGCGGCAACAAAATGAAGCTGTCGGGCAAGTAAATAAAATTGTCACTCTCCCGAAAGGGCAAGTAGAATTTTTTTTTAGTTTTTATCTACATGTGCAAATTGGCATGGGCCATCAATCTGGGGCAAAGGAAATTTTGTTTGGGTAATTAATTTGAAAACTTGGTTGCCCGACTGGGAAACCGGTGAAAACAATTCTTGTAGCACCCTGATAAGCTGTAGAGGGAAAATTCCAAATTCATGTGATTCTATTAATGTATATACATGTAATTTCTACTGCAGTTTTGCATGAGTATTTTCACACTGATTAAATGTACCATGATGTGAAACCAATCAAAATCACTTTTACTGATGCTTTAATTAGATTTTTTTTTTATTCCTTTCCATGTCATGAACATCTATTTATAAGCAAGTAATTATGAACCACAATTCATTAAAAAAAACTTTCACAAGCATTTCTTTTAATACTTGAAAGATTGATTAAAGTGTCTATAAAATACCTCTTGTGAAATACGTATCACCTCTCAAAGAAGAATCGAAAAAGACACTTGATAACTTTGTTTCTAATTATCCTTGTAAGAGTAATTACTTAGACGGCATGAATCTCTACGAACTGACCTAATCGTAGAATAAAATCAAGTATAGGTACAGGCACTAATTAAAGAGGAACTTCACCCTGACATTGATGTACATGTATTCCCAGAAAATGTATTTAAAAAAATAACAATAAAATAAAATAATAATAAGATGAACAAACAGTGAAAAGTTAAAAAAAAAACTGACAATAACTTTTGAAAAGATTAATCTTTTCAAAAGTTATACATTTCAAAAATTTGCATTTTCCCTACTCATGGGTATCCTTAAATTGGCAACTTTGGCATAATCTGTGATCTACATTGTAAATGTACATGAATTTAATAAAAATGGATTGATTTCATATTTCAATTGAGGAATAAAAACCATTCTTTCTGGAACGCTTGCAGAACTGATATGTCCATGGTAGAATGTTGTCCACTTTTCTACAAAACAAAGAAAATGTTAAATTCTGTGTACGAAGTGAAAGGAGAGCTTTCCATGTTGACAAGAACTTTGTACCTGGCCTGTAGGATGCCAACTCAATGAGCCCTTGAGAGGAGTAAATCAGAATAACTGTTGAATGGATCATCCGATTTTGCTAAAATTATCTTAGTTTGACCATTGTATTTTTCTCCATCCACTGACCACATATTAATGGGGTCTGGGGTTATATTCCCCTTTAACATCTGTCACTTGTACAGTACTCCTCCAGGCTATCGCAATTATCAATCATAGCGCTTTTTTTCAAGAGCTGTTGACTTGAGGCTTTAAGAACAGACTACACAACAGTCCTTGCCAATTTCTGAATACATGTAGTATGACTAATTATGAATCTTCCTCCGTACTGTAATTGCAACATATCTTGCAGTGGTTGTTTTCATGACTGACAGGCTAGCTCAGCATCATTATATCCATGAGTTTGCATTATCATGTTTGAAACAGATGAAAAACGTCAAGCATATAGAGCACTATCATAACCAGCTCTGTGCTACTGCAAGGTCCTTTTCTAGGGCCTTTCAAACACTGAATGGTAATTGGTATAACAAAGGATCAGCATAAAGAGGATAGTTTACCAGATATACTCATTAAACCAAGATTCAAAAGTAGTTAGTACTTTTAGTAGTATAATTTCAATCAGAATGTTGCTTCTTTATTTTGCATTACATTCTCAAACAGTTGTTTCACAAGTTCATTGAACTTTCTTGCTGTTTCACTATTTTCTTGTTATTTCTCATCCTTTTAAATATTACAAGCTTTTTTATTTGAAGTTTCTTTATATTGAAAGTTGTATTAATATTCTCTTTTATGACTGTTGTTGGAGCTGTATGTTTAAATTCTGAACTGAAATATATAGGCCTGCATGTATCTGTCAATACAATTCCATACCTGCCAACATTTGGATTTTAAAAAGTCAGGACACGTAAACGGGGTCCAGGGGGCAACGCCACCTGGAAGGGGCAACGACAGTTGGCAGGTATGCTATTCAGCCGCAGAAAGGCTGTCATGTGCAATTTATTAAAAAAGCTCTTCAAGTTCAAAGAACATTCCGTCTTTTGATCTGTGGTTGATGCCCTTAGCTAGGGGCAGAGTATTTTCCCATAATTCATGTGACCATTTGGGATTATTGGAAATCTGATGGTCAAAATATGAATTGTACATTTTCACAAAGTTCAGAAGTTTTAACATCGTGAATAGTTGAATGGCTTCTGGTCTGCAAGTGGCAAATCTTTTGATCAACCACATTATCCACTGTTAGATTGCTTGTCATGTAACTTTGATCCTGTGGTTTCCTGTATGTACTAAAAAGGCGACAACGTACTTTCAAAGCAAGTAGTCACTTGTCTGTCTGCTTTTGATTGGTATGTTGTGGTGTTGTTGTTTTTATTTATTTTTGGAGAGGGGGCATTTTAATGGGTTTGTTTTTTTTTACTTTTAGTATACATTTTCTAAACTGAACAAGTATAGAAATACAAAGGCGACATACATGTACAACTCACAGACACTGTTTAACATTGTGGTTGCACAATTTATAAAATTCTGAATATCTAAATATATTCAGATATACATGTAGATGAAAAATCAACAGCGGAAACAAAAATAAAGAAAGTAAATACATGCACTATCAAGATATCTATGAACATTAAAGCGTAAGACCGATGCATTAATTCCAGTACAATTAAAGCCTATGGAGATGACGTTTTACATGTACATTTTCGTTTGTTTAAAGCACTATAAACGTTGATTTCAAAGTCTGATATTTTCCCAGTCTACATGTAGTTTATATGCACTATCATCTTTCAGATGAACTCTATCATCTGGCAGTTGAGAATTTTTTTAATGAAATGTTAAACAATTATGGCTTTAAGTGTTAGACACAAATTACTGGCAGAAACTGTACACTGATAAATACATGTCACCATGTGATAGATAACTGTCATTATTCACACTCTAATTTCAATGAAGTCTTTAAACACTTATTCTAATATATTGGTCCCTAACAGCCTCTAATGGGGTGTTGCTCAAAATCAACTGCAAATCAACTGCAACTTTGCCAATTGTAACGCGCATTTTCATCCACGCACGGTATGCGCATTTAACAAGACACGCATGAAACAATGATTTTGATTGGCGCGTTCCGATCAATTGCAACTAAGAGTTGTACAAATCAAGTCTTTTACTACACTTTTAAACGCACGAACACATGACATTATCTCTTCAATCTTTTATTTTGGTGAGTATACAACCATACATTGTATTTTTATTTATAATTATCATTATTTACATACATGCATGCCATATAATATACATTTTAAATGGATATTCTTGTACAAATTTATTTCGGAAATGGATTCCAATCTACATGTACAGTGTAATATTTTCAATTATATTGGTTTACCTTGGTACATTCCACCTGAAATGCTGAATCTACAAGAAGCAGATTTTCTCTCTTTTTTCAACGTATATTATGTAAGCAATTCCTGAAGGCAAACATAAATAAATAGAATTTTCAACAATAAAATTTGAGAAAGAATTTTTGTGGTAAATTTCAACAACAAAAGCGTGCACACCAGATGTGTTTACTCTATGGTGACCCAAATAAGGCAGATTGTACATGTACTTCAAACTGCAATCACACTCGATATCAACATTGTACGTGTACTATACATGTACTACATATTAATTACGTGTATTATACTTCATGTATATTATACTACATGTACATGTGCATTTTATAGGGCACACCACTTGCTAAATAAGGCCTTTAAAATTGTTTGGTTACAGTCCTCTACCGACCGATCACCTGAAAATATCATTGCTCTTTTTTACCTATTTATCTTCATTCTTGCTCTTTTTTACTAATTTTTTTCTTTGTTTCTTTTTACTTTTCACTAAGATAGAAGCTCACAATAAAACTAAAGATAAAACATGCAAAATACAAGTTGGAAAGTCATTTACAGTAAAATTATACTTGTACGTAACCATACTGAAAACATACAACCAAAAAAGTATTTATGTCCGATTTACAAATTTTTTTAATCTGTTGATCTGATTTTTCTGCAGTGCAGCTTAATTTTTCGATGATCTTTTAATAAGCATTTCATTCCCTTCCAACTCATTTTCCATAATGAATATTGTAAATGGTGTTAAAGAATAATTTAAAAAATTAAATAAATTGAACTAAAATTTGAACAAGAAATTTGAATTAAAAAAAAACATTTTCCGACCAACCAATTCTATTTTTCAAAAGTACCATTGGAGAGCATCCAAACAATTCACTTTGCCTAAATAGGCAACCTTGAGTTTGTAAAAATAGCCTACAGCACAAGCTCAAATGACATTGCCACACCATTAGTGTACACTGTAGAGTGTACTAAAGAGACAGTAATTAATGTAAAGTGCCTTGAGCACTCAGCAGTGAAAGTGGAAATGTGCGCTATCTAAATTACATTTATTATTATTATTATCATTATCAATATGAACCAAAGCTAATTACACTGTACATGTAAACAAGGATTAATTTTCACACATTGTGATTTTGGAATTTGAAAAATTGTTAAATCATGCTGTCTGACCTACAGTATGTTAAATTCAGATTGATGAAAGAACAAAACAGAATGCAAAATAGAAGGAAATAATTAATGCAGGCCCTATCAAGATATCTTTGAAAATTTAATGAACCATACCACAGTCATTTTATTCCTGCCTACCTATTGTAAAACTACAAGTAGGTCATAACTTCAACGTTTTGGGAGCACTTGACATCGATTTTGAAGCCTAATACTTTCAGGCTTGGTTTATATTCACCATTTAGGTAGCATTTAGGATCTGCCAATTGAAAATTTTCTTGCAGAAAAAGACATCACACATATGCTTTTAAACAAACATTACTAAATAAAGTATGAACAAAATCAAATAATCTGATAGGAAAGAAATAAAGGCATCCCAAACTATGACTGTAACAATTTTACATTTATAATAAACAAAATGAGAATGTATTTGACACTGCTTTAAAAGGAATGAACAAAGATTAAATTTTGCATTTCAGCTGGACTTGAATTCCACATATCAACACCATGCCAAATGCAGGGAATAAAATTTAAAAAGTAGTGACAGCAGTTTCTCTCATTTAACCTAACCTTAAATGCTTTTAGGGGAGCGAGCTATGGAGCCCAGCTTGTAAACCCAGACTTACAACATGGAGACCCAATCTAGCTCCCCTTAAATTCTGCTTGACAGCCTCTTGGAGCGCTTTCTGCAGCTCCCCTGCAGATTCTCAAGTTCAGTCCCTGTATATGTCCTACCAATGTACAAGGATAAGCCAGGCATGGGCTAAAATTCCCCTATCCCTGGATAAGCCATTGCGTTATGCGAGGATTATGAATAGATGAATGAATTACTGTATGCATCATGAATAGATGAACGTATTCTGCACAATTGACCATCATAAACGGGCATCTGATAAGGCTCCCATAAAAAACTAAGTCGCCCTCCTAAGCAATTTTGAACAATACCGTTGGTAAAAGTAGGTCACATAGAGTAACTTTTAACACATTCCATACAGAAAAGAAGACTTTAACCCATTGACTACTGGAACGTATTCTGTACAATTGGCCATCATTGGCCATAATAAAGTTAAGTCGCCCTCCTATGCAATTTTGAACAATAGTGTTGGTACAAGTAGGTCAGAAAGAGTAATTTTTAACACATTCCATACGGAAAACAAGACATTAACCCATTGACTAAAAAGTATACTGGAACCGGGTGGTCCCTGGACATATGGGAATAACATACATTAATTCAGTAGTCAATGGGTTAAAATGGAAGGGAATGAAAAGGTACACCATCTTTTAAGAAACATTTTCAGGTTGCATTTGAATATATTTTTTCTTTAATATTACTAATATTCTTTAATTTGAGTGAAAACAAAAAGGTTCAAGTTAAGTTTCAGAGTGTCAGTCTGTGGAGAGCAACAATTTTTTTTTTAGAGGGGGCATACGATTATCCACCGATTTCACCCTACACCTTCTTTGAAACTGGGAGAAAATGAACGTTTATAATTTCAAAGTATGCAAAGACAAGTACATGTACTGTGATAATAGACAAGACAAAAGTGACTTTATAAAGTGTCATTCATTACTGAAGTGCATATCAATTTTGAACAGAGAAGTGTACTTGAAAGTAAATTAAAAATGTATAAATGAATTGAGTAGATTACATATCACTGAAAGGGATATTATCATCTTTATTGATGTTTTATCTTCTCTTCTTTGTAAATTTTGTTATAAATATATTAAACTGCACCCCAAGGAAGAACAGCATCATATGTTTTTATGTTGCTGATTTGGCTATGAAGCCACTCATATCGATATACATGCATTGATTTAATATTCTTGCTGTTATTGTGTAAATGTGTTTCAATTGTTTTATGATTGGATAATAAACAATACATTGTTTGTTTCATCTGATTACATGTAAATATAAATCCACACGAAAATCCCCCCCCCCCCACACACACACACACTGAAAGTAATTCATAAATTTTTAACAGGGAAATTACCAGTAACAACATTTACAGGCAATCTGACTAGCTTGATCCAATATGTGTTTACCTGATTGGACACACATATAAGAAAAAAAATGTCCATTTTGAAAGTCACATGAATGCTTATAATATATAAACTGAATTCATGAACAGATATGGGCAGACTCTAAAATGGAGGCACATTTTAAGAGTCCTTTTTGTTATCCTGTATGTCAAAAAAGAGACTCTAATTCTATCAATCTGGACATGTTTTTGTCAAATTGCAAATAAAAAATTTAAGTAGGCCCAAGGTCAGGTCTGAAAGTATATGTATTTTACATGTACGTGTATACAAGCAGCATGGCTGACCTGAGCGATGGCCCAGTTTAAGTACTCCAAGACATGGATGAGTGAAGAACAACAAAACGATTCATGACTGTCAGAAAATTGTATTATTCACTGGATGTCAACACGTATAGCCGCACATCAATGCCTCTGCATGTACTGTATAAGGCTCATCCCTGGAATCCTATGCGAGGCCTCCAAACTAAGCTTTCAGACTAAAAAAATACGAATGGCGCTGCTAACAGGGAGAAAATCCTATGGGATATTTAAAGTTTTTCTCTATCTTAGCCCATTCAGGACAACAACTATTTAACAACAAATTCAATTACCATTTCTTTACTATATTGGCAACACTACAGTACAAATTTTAATTCTCTTTTTAGAACGTTCCAATAAAATGCTATTTTATTGGCTGAGATCATCTGATTCTAAACTGCTCACTGTTCCGAAAACTAAGAAATCATGGGGGAATAGGTCATTTGCACATGCAGCACCTTATCTCTGGAATCAATTACCGCAAGAAATACGCGATATGCAAACTGTTGAATGTTTCAAAAATGCACTCAAAACCCATCTTTTTATAAGTGCTTTCAATTAGTATCTACACATATATATCTCATTTCTTATCTATTTGTACTTTTGTTGTTGGTTGTTGTACCTATTGCTTCTGCTTCTCTTTAAATTTTCCTGTACTGCGCCTTGAGCACATTATTCATGTGGAATCTGGCGCATTAAAAGTACCCCTATTATTATTATTATTTTACCTTTATTGAATCTTCCTCGTCAAAAATTGTGTTCAAACATCAAAAGTTGCCAATTTGCATGGAAAATAGTGATTTTCAATTGATGTCTGTGATGCCAATTTAAGGATTTAGATGTACAGTATGATCATTTTAGTGATTAAAATCATTTAAAAAGTTTTCTGCATCTATAGCGACAAATGGTGAAAGAGTAAAAATGGTCAAATGTAATGTACACTTTTTTCTCTCTTTCTACTTATGCATCTGGTATATTTTTTAGAGCACTACATCCAAAGTTATTGAAAATTTGGAAATCTATCCATTCAGACGTCATCGATCAGGCATTGTCATCGACATAGTCAACATTCTGAACTACATTGTGTTCATATACATGTAAATTGTATTATTGAATCAAAAGACAAAATGTGTTCTATCGTCCTGAAAGGGTTAAAGATGAGGATGGGTGAAGAGACATTGCATAACCTCTAGGCCTAGTTGTCACTCAGACATTAGAACTATATCATGAATGAATTGGCATGTCATGTCCGTGTAAAAGGCATTATTGTTTTCAATAAATAAAATCTCAACTACCAGATCCAAAATTTTTTCATAAGAAATTTACCATGAATTAAGCTGTGAAAATATTGATGCTGTAATATCAACATCTAGTGCTTCAAGTAGGCACAATTTTCCGGGAATTATGAATCCTGGGACGCTTAATGATAATAGGTCCATTTACATATTACAAAAAGCGCAATCGCTACGCATATTTTCTACTGCATTTGCTACAAGGTACCATATTACTACCCTGGCTTTAACTGCCGCGTCTACCCCTAATTCAATTTTCAAAGGGGATCTGTACATATTGCACAGGTGCATTTCTTTACTTTTGCATTTTTTGTTAGGTTTTCATCCATCTGAATATAATTAAGATGGGGTAGACAGCTTTATTTATGGACTATTTTTAGATCTTGCATTTCCAAACAATATTACATCGTAGGGCCTATAGGACTGCAAAGTCCATCAGAGGTAAAATAATTTCTTCATACAATAGATGGCACAATAAAAAATACAGGCTGGACAGCCATTTGCTCAGCTTTACAACAAAACAGACGTCATGTCACCGTCAGGGTTGGTAATCTGTGTGCTTGAAATCTTTGCAGAAAAACATCCTCAAATGACTGATTCTGATTGGCTACGGTACAAATCATGCCAAATGAACTATATACGTTTTTAATGGGTTAATTTATATTCATAGTGATGTCATTTCACAAAAGATTACACCGGTGCACAACTCACGTCACATCTGAATTCTTCATAATTTTTATGCTGCAGTGAACAATGTCTTGAAATCTAGATTCTATTCTTTTCGTTACCGATATTGGATACATTCTTTACAGTAGCTCATCGAAATTGAGGTAGCAAAAAATACTGTTCAAATTGTCTCTACAAAAAAAATATTAAAGATGCCTTTATACAAAATGTACAGTCATGGAAATGCATTAAAGGCTGCATCTATCCTAGGAAAATCATGCTTTGGTTTAATACAATAAAAATACACAAACAGATCAAAGAAATTTTTTCTACACAAACAATTATACTTTATGCAAATTGGCAGCTTAAATGTAAAAGTTGCTCATCTCATGCTGATCGGTTCATACAGTGTATACAGTCGGGCCTACAGTGTATAGTGCAAGTCAAACATTTGTCATACTCATACTTGGACAAATTTAATATGTCATACTGTATTGGAAGTGACATTATTCTACTACTTTTCTTCTCAATCTGTCAATCAGCAAACCATCTTTAACAACTTGATTAAAGCCCAAGTACAGTTTTGGTAAAAGCCAATATTTTTATCGCCAAATTTTGTCTTCAAATCTACTTAAAAAGAAACATGATATCATGAACATGTTGTACAAAAGATTG
>BQKZ01004325.1:33248-46560 GCA_036244855.1 Temnopleurus reevesii
TCATCAAATTAGCAACATCTCTGGAAATTTCCACCGATTTGCCCATCTTTTAAGATCTTTAAAAACTCATAACTTTTTAGTACTTGTCCGATTTTCTTCAAACTTTTTTTTTTGTTTTACTCTCCAATTTTTAAGTTTCTGTTTAAAAAAATATAATTTTGGGGTAGACTCTTCTTTTAAACCCGCCGCATATCCTAATATCGGCCTATATACGATCGGATTTTGGAAGAAAGTGTAATTGACTGTGTTTCTCAGAAATATTTGAATTCATACAAAATATTTATTCATAATTATTCTGAATATTCGGATCAATAGTAATTCAAAGAAATCGCATCGATAATGCAAGCCTTCTCAATGAAAAGAACATCAAATCGACTGGGAGTATGGAGTATACCTCTATATGGCTGGGAGTCAGAAGGAAGCCGGAGCAATCGTCATATTTTCTACGATTTGAAACATATTTGTCCCTTGTAAAGGAAGTAGAAATATGATTAGTGCGTTGAAATCATGTGTGTAGTAGTTTAATGAGTTCCCGGAGGATACAACCAAGTAAAGTCTATTGCAAAAGTTTAAGACCACCTGCAATTTTTACACTTGCCTCTCTATACAGTCATATCTTTACTCAAAGGGAGTTGGTCCTTAGTATTCTGCTCAAATGATAAAAATGAATGTTAATGTAAATATCAGTTTCCTTGTACATTGAAAAGAGGTGCCTCAATTTTAGAAAGATCTTGCGTGATCTCTCTCACAATAGTTTGAACCTCGACATTCCTTTAATCACATGCCTTAATTATGGAATAAGGATCATCAGATCATTGTGTGAGATCTCGCAAAATCTTTCCAAGAGATCAAACTAATTTGTCTTTTCTAGGGTTTCATTGATAGTCTGAGCACTACAACTTGCTGTTTGAGCAGTGAATTGGAGCAAATGTCACCCAAAGATGTCAGTAAAACTATTTTAACTCCATCAATTAATGTGTACAGGTTAATACAAATGTGAAAAGTGGTCTTAAGCTTTTGCAAATTTCTGTAGATATAATTTGTCAAATGCCCATTCAGAAGGCTACTATGTTTTATGTGCCAAATCACAAAGTCAGTCAATAAGAAGGTGTGCGATCGGCAGATCTCCGCCATCCTAACACCATGATCACCCTGTGACGGTATTGAGAGAGACAGCATACTGATAGGAAGGTGTGTTTTTTTTCAGATAGCGCCATCATGAGTTAATGATGTACATAGATGGGTTCAAAGGCTAAATCTCTTTTAAAACTGGATATATAGGGTTTCTCTAGCCAATTTATTTGCCACCATTCACAAGAGCATCACACTCCGCCAAAATTACAAACACACCCAATGCTTTATGGAAGAAATGTAAATTGGGCGGAAAAAAACCTATATCATTTTACCAATAATCGCCGTATAGAGAAGAAATAAAGCCCTCACCAGGCAGCCAAATCTAAAGCTTGCCATTGTGTTGCATGTTTTAAAATCATAAGCTTGACAGAATTAAGATGAGGGAGAATACAGGTACAGCTGATTGAAAATTACATTCAACTTCGCTATTGCACAAATTCATGTTAAAACTTTTTGTCCACCCCCTCCAAAATACGGCCGGGAAAGACAACTTTGCGGGGGATGAAAATGTTCATGACGACATGTTGTGTGCCGTTGTCTTGATTCACTTCAGTGATTTACACAGTTTACTTATGCATTCGACGAAAATATTCCCTACATTGATACACAAAATCGCCAAGAACACAGAAATTAAAGCTCGAATGTGTCTGAAAATTTAATAAGGATGAGCTCAGATAGTGAAATATTTGGTATAATCAACAGTTATGATACTTCTTCAAATAATAAAAATAGTCCATAAAACGTGATTTAAATCTAAAGTTTGATGTTTAATCTAGAAACGAGCCGTCGTAATTTATTCAGGGCAGAAATGACAGAGCAAGATAATCTGTCAAAAATGTAAAGTAAATAATGAAGCGATCGTGATGAATAGGGCTTAAAAGCATGACAAGCGAGGATTGAATAGAATTCCTAGGTTACGCAGATTCAATGAACAATGGTAGTGCTAATCATGCTAATTGGCGAATGAATTGGCAACACCGGCAAATTCTGTTGAAAACTGATCGCATAATTAGGTATTTTCAGTTCGATATATGCAATATAATTGATAGGACGTGCATAAAACTATATCCATGTCTATCTTTCATTACTTATCTAAACACATCATATATAATTTTTAGCTGGAGTAGATTCTTGATAACTTATAGGATAGTTTATGCATCAATGTAAGATTCATTTTTGTCAGGTACATAAGTAACTGTGTAAATCAATGAAGTGAAACGACAGAACGGCACATAACAGGTCGTCATCACATTTCCAACCCCCTGCATTGGTACCGTCTTGGGAGGGGTGGACAAATAATATTTAGTGTTATTTATTATGGTAACGAGATAGAATTCGATATTCAGTCATCTGTATTTATGCTATATGTATATTAAGGAACAAAGAAAAATAGATAAAAGAATAGGTAAAACCATGATATAGCAAAAAGTAATATGGCATCGACAGCATGTATTTTATTTGCAGGTAAAGGTAAAATCAATGCCATTAGTTGTTTTTTTTCACGCTACGGTATTTGAATTCCCATCCATTCACCATGTTCACGCAAGACTCGAAATATGAGTATCAAACAAGTTGACAAATACTCAGAAGTTCAGTTGACCTTATTTTGGGGTGAAAAAAGTATTAAACAAAATGAAATCTGAAGTGTAATTGGCAAGGAGTTCCAATACGTTGGGACAGAGTAACGAATTTAAAATTGATTTCTTTTTTAGTTAGATGTTCCGTTAAATGAATTTGGCTTACACTTCTCGAATTTTACTTTCAAAACCCGAAATTTTCCGAAAATCGAAATAGTCATTAAATTGTTCTGGAAAATGTGATTTTTACATTTGCACTATACTGTGCTGATGTAAAGCTTTGTAAGCAAAATTTAACAGTTTGAGCTTTGTGAAAATAGGATATTGTCCACGAGAAGTCCGTAGATTAAGTTTATGATACTGCGTTCTTTCGTCATACATTCCTCGCCCGGTATCTTATCATAGCTTATTGTTTTTAATAATCAAATTAAATTGGATTATCAAAAATGATAAGATACATTCAATGTATAATGTTTTTTTCAAAATAGTCAAAAAGTTGAATCATAAAATGTACCTGCACTCATGTATTTAGCGACGAAAAAAAATCTTTGCGTTAAAGGCTTGAACATGTTGAAAAAGAGGGATTTTAAACAAAATAGACTACTTTAAGAGAAGTGCATGACATACGTCATATCACGTGACCCAAATTTGCAAATTTTCCTGAAAATTACTGTTCAGTTATTATATAATTGAAATCTTCATGAAATTCTTATCTATTGCTCGATTTACTTCAATATTTGTTTTTGTTTGGTCCGTTTAATTTTAAGGGGAACCCACCCCTGGAATTTTCGTCTTATTACTGAATGAAGAAAACATTCATATGAAAAAACTGTGAAAATTCAAATAAGATTGGAAAATTCGTTCAAAAGTGATGATCTTTCGAATTCCATATACCTGCCGCTGATGGGGATCCGTGCGTTCAGCAACGTTGGTAGAATTTGTGACGTCATGTCTGACAACTCCTCATTTACTCTGTGTACGATGTGTACATTTTTTCCTTTTTTTCATTTAAAAGTCAACAAAATGTAGGGTTTTTTTTTTACAGGAAATGACATGTGCATTGTTGTAGGCCGGGCTAAAGCTAGTGTACTAATAAGATAAAGTGCCTTGAGCACTCCGCAGAGAAGTTACGTACGCTATATAAATTACATCTATTAATCATATAGGCCCAGCATTATATTTTTCGATTCTGCATGCATTTTTCTATTTTAAAAAGTTATGTTGAACCCGTATTCAATATTTGTCATTAATCCATTTTCAAGATTCTTTATGATTATATACACAAATCTTTTAGGAATTGTCCGCAAGTACGTCATATATTCTGCCAAATTTGGCGATCACAAGCAGGGTGACAAGGATCCCTTTCAACAGCGGGGAGAATTAAAAAAGAATCATAACATTTAAGCGGACTGTCTAATTTTGCACAAAATTTTCACACGGCATTCATCTGATTTTCCTCTTTCTATAAGAACAGTTTAATCCTTCATAAGATTGGTTCCCCTCATTTAAGAATTCCGCTCTCAGCATGAGCCTACTATTGAGAGAGGAAGAGAGAGAGAGAGAGAGAGAGAGAGTGAGAGAGAGAGAGAGGTGTGATTTTCCCACAACTGCGAGATGCAGCGTATAGAGGGCATTGTGTTTTGTTGAATCATTTAATAAGTGTATTCGTATGTCATAGTCTGGTTCGCTTTTGTGAAGAACATTTATTCTTATTCATGATTATATCCATGACATTCGCGGAATAAACTGAATAGAATATATAATATGCACCTATAGATGTAAAGAGAACAAACTCGATATAATACATAACATGCACATGTACATGCTCTCTACATGTAAATTTATATTTGCAAACATGGAAGAATCACGCCATGAGTTTAGACCTGAGTTGGTATAAAAGATGTATTAAAAAGGACTCCTTAAAAACAGACAAAAAAGTAACATACAGCACACCTCACCTCCGCTCCCATCCCCACCTATACTTTTGTTTTGTTAATTCTGTGTTAAAAGTCTATGGCATTAAAATATTAATTCCCAGCCCCGTATTTTGCCGCTTTTCCCTATTTTCAAAACGTTCCACCTACGATGCCTATAAATTAAAAGCCAGTTTTGTCGAAATGTTTTGGTGATCTTTAAAAATGTTGATGAGTTTTTTAAATGACGATTGAACTCGGAAGAGGTTAATTCATGATTTTCTGTTTCTCGCTTCTATTACAAAATAGTTCAAAATCGCTGTTTTTTGCAATAGGGGAACGAAACCCTTCAATTAATTGTTCTCTGTATAAATAAATGGAAGATAAACTAAGCAAGATTTCTATTTTGCCAAATCCGATGATCCGTTAATAAGTTATACATGTTCGAATTTTAAAATGATCATGGGCGTGATGGGGTTCCTTGGTATGACAAAATGTGTGACGTCATTGTAGACAACTATCCATTTATTTCTGTACATCAAATTTAACTTGTCCTTTTTTTCCAGGAAAGTGTTGTTTTCCCTCAGTATATGTATCCACGCTCATTCTTCAAGTATTTTTGGAAGAATAATGTTGATCGAATCATTATGTTAAATTTGATATTATTCCCGGGTTTGAAAATCTAAATAGGTTTACGAAGTGAATGAGGAGGTTATTCTTCATTACAATACAACGATCTCCATCGGAGTACGAATAACTGAAACTTTAAAAATTCATAACTTTTGAACATAATCGAATTTTGTTCAATTTGAAAAAAACAAAATCATCTTATTTCTCTTCATCTACCGAGAGCTCATTAATTCCAGTATATAACTACGAGATGGGGACTTCTTGGTCGAGTAATTTTGATGTTACTGTTTCATCCTCAGATCAATCAATCATTTAGAGATGTAAATATCTGCACAAAATTTAAGGACCATGTTCCGAAATTACTTCTTCCTTTGTGTATTCAATTCAATTAAATTCAATTCATTTATTTTCACTTCATCAGAAATAATACAAAGTATAATGAACATTTACAAAAGAAAGTTGAATAAAACTCTGTATAACAAAAGTATAATGAGCATAACATTGACAATTATTGTACAAAGCAGTTAACATACAAAGTAAAAAATACATTTTTATGGAGTGCTTTTTTTTTTTTTTTTAATAATAGGAATACTGATGAAGTGGAGGGGTTCGCTAAAAAGCAATGCTTGTAGAGTGCGGACCCCTCAAAGAAAGAAAATGAACAATAGGAACTCATAATCAGAAATGAATTACAAATTCATATACATTTACAAAAATTGGGTTCTATAAGACCAAAAAAGAAGACCAGCAGTACAAGACGAGAAAAGCAAGGGACGCTGCTAATAAGGACAGAATAAAAAGAGAAAACTTTATGAGATCATGCGGAGCTTGTGAAATGTGTAAGGAAAAAAATAATAACAAGTATATAGGATTAAGCTAAAGAGACGATGACATGAAATATACAAAATTTGCCTTGAGCACTCTATTGAGTGGATATGAGCGCTATATAAATTACATGTATTATTTTTATTATTATTAAAATGGAAAATATATACATATGACAAAAATAGAATAGGTACAATTTAGTTACTCTAACATTAAACAGTATACTTTTTCAGTAAGGACGATTTTACTCTATTCTTGAATATGTTGAGGGTAGGTGAATTTTTAATATCGATATCAAGACTATTCCAAAATTTTGGGCCAGCGTAGACAAATGTCTTTTGAGCTGAAAGGGTGCGGAAAAGAGGTAAATGAAAGTCATTCGAGTGTCTTGAAGGGTATTTATGAACAGACTGATTTTTTATGAATAAGTCTTTAAAAGCAGAGGGTAAAAGATTATTATTAAAATTAAACATAAATTGTCCCATCTGAAAACGGTATAAATCGTGTAATTTTAAAAGCTTGTGTTTAAAGAATAAAGGATCTGTGTGAGAAAGATGAGGTGCATTACAAATTATTCGTATGGCCTTTTTTTGAAGAACAAACAGTTTTTCCAAAACATTTTCATGTGCGTTTCCCCAAACCAGTAGAGCATAATTGATAAAAGGTAAAATAAGAGATGAGTATAGTATAAACAATGATTTAGTTGGAAGGCAAGCTTTGAGCCTTTTGATTACACCAACATTACGGGAAATTTTGTTAGCAATATTGTCGATATGATTTTTCCAAGACAGATTGTTGTCGACGGTGACTCCAAGGAATTTGATGGAATTAACACGTTCTAATTTGTAATTTTCAAAAACAATATCGACAGGAAGGGAATCAATTGTTCTACTAAATAACATATATTTTGTTTTTTGGAGATTGAGGGATAATTTATTTGCTCTTACCCATTGGAGGATCATATCTAATTGAGCATTAACAATTTCAGCAAGTTCGACAGGATCATGATGTGAAAAAAATAAATTGGTATCATCTGCAAAAAGAATAAAGGAGAGTACGTTAGATGATTTACAAAAATCAGAATACCCCCCTTGAGGCACACCACAATTGATAGGAGAAAATTCAGATGAAGAATTATTAACAAAGACATATTGTCTTGTGTCTGAAAGATAACTTCTAAACCACTCCAAGGCCTTCCCACGAACACCGTAATGAGAGAGTTTGTGAAGTAGAAAGAGAGTTTGTGAAGTGTGTATAGGCCTAGTCAAAATATTTCAACCGTGCAGCGTTCTTTGAACATAATCACTGACCTAAATGCGTATAGTGGAAGGGATTAGTGCGCTTTTTGACTTTCGGATTTCAAAATAATTTCATCGTATGCACGGACAATGCGTTTTGTTAAAACCGTTTTCGACATTCATGATTGTGAATTCGTTCAAAGTCTGAACCATTCAAGCAAGTGTAGGATGATATTCGTAAATTCAATAATTCTTGTTATTATTCAAAATTCAAGGTCATCGAGAGAAGTTTGTATTGGTTCAGTGATCTATTTTCTTCTCGTTTGTCGTCTGAAATGGGCCTGTTTGGAACCATCTTTGGGTCTCGCTGTTTTCCAGTTGTAACATTCCTATTTATAGAATCATGCTCTAGGATTGGAATGGTCAAGGCCATGGGAATACTCTTAGGACATCTCTCCAAGTCCATACCGATGGACTCAACTGACCTCGGCATCACTATTGGGCTATTCTATGCAGTGGGACAACTGATAAGTAATTATATTTTTACATGTTTTGTTTCAATACGAAATGAAATAGTAATTTACAAATTGAGGGTATCTTTGTGCCAGAATTGGACTGCACCAGACTGCACACATCCAACACCGGGAGCACCCGCTGAGTGCATGTTTATCTTCAGAAACGTGCAATATTAATCCCTTTCCTCGGTGTGCAAGTTTAACAAAATATTTAGAAATTACGACAACCTTGGGGTTTGAACCCATGTCATGAGGATTTAATTCATTCCAAAATATTACATTCACATCCTTGGTTTTTCTGGAATATGTTTAAGACATAAACCGGAGTTTGGTTTGTTAAGGTAGTGCAAATACTTTATTTTCTTAAAATACAACCACCTGTCTTCATAGCAAGCCCAATTGAGTAAATTAAAATTATCTTGTGTTGATATTCTGAATTCAGCCTCCAGTTGGACAGCTTTGGCTATTTTGTGGGATTGCTTTAGAAGTGTGTTTTTGTGAACAATTATTGGTTCATGCATTGCCCCCAAAATTTAAAATAGAGTAAAATCATAGCATTGGCGAACTTTTTACTCTTAAACATGAAGCAAAATATATTTTTCTTGTTCTGTCACGTATTGCTTTCCCTAATGCAACTTTTTTCCGTTGCTATATTGCTTTCTTCCAGTTAAGAATAGAGAAGAGCCGATCTTATTTAAAACGTGAAGGGTTTGTGTTTGGCCAAAACTGAAATAGACATAATACTCTTAAAAGAAAAATTACATGGTGGTAATTCAAAGCCCCAGTCACATACATGTATTAGAAGCCCTGACTGAACAGGATTCATCACGGCTCTTTGTTCGGCGGCATATATTTCCCAACCGATCAAAGAGTCGTAATCAATCGGAGCCTCTGTAATTGGATCAAGAAATGCAATAGATGTGATTTCTTTTCTTGATCATGGCATTCAAGACACGAATGTCCATAATCGGAAATGGGTACCCTGACTCACTTGAATTGCTAATAGTGAAAAACTGCATAGCGCCATCTGCAATTCTAAAAATTCTTTCATTGTCGGTGGCGAGAATTGTCCAACGCCTAAAGATGTATCATCAATGAAAGATTATTATAGCGCTGAAAATTTATTCATTCTGACCCGTAAAAATTAGGCAATTGGAGTTATTTTCAATTCGGGCTTGTGTACTTAAAACTGGATATGATTTAACACCTGGGTTTTTTCCACAAAGTTTTCTCTAAATTTCTTTCGCGTCATAGTGTGGCTCAGTGGTTAAGCGTCTGCCCCATGAACGGAAGGTCGTGGGTTCGATCCTCGGCCGAGTCATACCAAAGACTTATAAAAATGGGATCATCTACACACTAAGAAATTAGGGTACAATCCCATGTAACACCGGGTGAACCCTATGGGGTACAAGTTTGAACCCTAAATGTGAGGTGCAATTTTGTACCCCAACCAAGGGTACAAGTATGTACCCTATTGGAACACATTTGTACCCCATGCATGCAAAATTGTACCATTAGGGTACAAAATGAGATCTTTGGCGTTTGGCAAAAAAAGGAAAGGAAAGGATGTAGTTTAGAGGCGTGTATCATTCAATTCTGAATATTTACACCAGAAGAAGAAGAGAGAAAGAGGGTCACCCTCGATACCGACCCTCTTTGTTCGTGAAATAGTGCCACCTGATTGGTCAGCCACTGTCGCCCCGCTCGCTCGCCATTGGTTAAGACGTGTTCCTTTTCTAGTCTGCTATTTATAAACTTTATTTAAAACATCGATGTATTTATAATGTGTTTTTTTTCTTCCGAATCTTGTAAGGATCAACGGAATAAAAAACATAGTAATAAATTAAATCTATTACATACGAAATAGAGTTCCTAAAGGTAAAATAAGAACAAAATCAGCATTCATTTCCGATCACGTATAGAGAGTGGGGTCTGCATTCTGCACTAGTTTCAAATCGGGAGGGTACAACGTTGTACCCTTCATACCAGCTTTCATCACATGGGATTAATTTTGAACCTCATAAGGTATAATGAGGATGCCGGCGGGATGCCGGAGTTCAAATTAGTGACTTTGCGTGATTTTGGACCCTAACTGTACCCTAATTTCTTAGTGTGTACCTTCTTTCCAGGCGCTTGGCATTTAAGAATGGAGAAGGGTTATAATAACTTTATGTTATGCAGGGTCCCTGGAAGAACAGCTTACAGCTGAAAGTGGCATCCTGGGTAAATAAGAGATATCATTATTGGTGATGTATCTTAAAAATACGATTAAAATAAGAATTTGTATAGGTAATTTTAAACTGTAACATACGGATGTCTTTTACAATTTGATTAAAAAAATTACCTTCCTCCTTTCAGCTCCATTCATAGCATACCTGATCCCCCGGATGACCTATCCTCGTCTCATCCTCATCATCGGTGCTATGTTGGGCAGTGGTCCTATCATCCTAGCCTCGTTAGCTCAGACAAGTGTGCATTTATTCATCCTCTTCGCAGTTTCAGGTGAGGGAATTTACAAATCTTCCAACCCAAAAAACACGACTGTTCACATGTTACTGTATGTCCAAACAATAAATCAGACTTACAGTCAGAAAATATGATGTAACTTTGCATCTGAAAAAAAAATGGGAGCATCTTTTTGAATGCAATATTGTGTTTTTTTTCTTTCGGAAAAAATATAAAATTGCTCCTTCTCCTTTGCGGCAGCAGTAGGGTTCGAACCCACGTCATGAAGAATCACTTTATTCGAAGTCAAACCTTCTACCGAATGAGCTTCTCACTGATTTCTACCGATGGACATATATTCACAAGAAAATCAAACAGAGACAGATACACAGCTCGGTAGGTGATGATTTTGGAATAAAGCAATCCTTCATGCCACGGTTAAAAACCCTACAACTGCTGCAGACTTAGATTCATTTACTGTTTATAATGCAAATTCCAAAAAGAAGATGAAATAAAAGGTGATCACAGTCTTACATTATGCCCTTTTTTCTTCTAAATGTGTACATAAGACGTATCACATTCCTTTTTGGTACGTTTTTATATAATATCCCATGTCATTTGATTTTATAGACTCGGAAGTGACGAAAAACCATGAAATTTTTTAAAGCATTGTTTATGTTATTTTTTTTATTAGGCTCTCACTTCTTCTCATACTACTTATAGAGGAACTTCTTAATAATGCTTTGCATTGATTGTTTTTATTCTTAATGGGGCAGTCACACTCGAACGTATTACCCAACTTACGCCCGACGTACGTAACTTGGCAAGTACTTTGGCGCACGTCTAATACCTGATGGATAGTATTACCTTTTGCTTACGTCGAAATACGCTTTGCATACGTTGAAAACCTCGTTCTGTAAGGCATGGGTTTCGAGAAACAGAAAAGTCGACAGCTGCTTCATACACACTGGAAAAATCATTGGAACGTTAAATAATCGTAGACAATTAGCGTCAATAAACGTTAATCGTACGTTCCTGGTACGTCGATATATATCACACCATGGTGTTTTAGTCAGCGTAGATAGATAGATATATTCTATTTCAACACGGTAAAAAAAAAAAACAGATACATAGTCTGGTTTATATTGTGGCCTTGCCATTAGCAGAATATGCAAAGTAAAACGACACTTTAGTTAAAATACAACCGACGTATGTATTTTTTCCCAAACATCGGTATAAAGGGAACTTTTGTCTGTTGTACATGATCTACGACCGACCATGCGTCAATTATGGTACAGTATGGCAATCAAAACATCCGCAACAACTTCAATACCGGTTTTTATTGGAAAATGGAAGAAGTGAAAGGGAAGGAGGAATGGGAAAGTGATCGTAGATGATATAAATGGATATGATCGATATTCAATGACATTGAATTACAGTCTTTGAGTATGACATAAAGAGCTATATGACTTCTTCCAAATATTCCATTATTTTTCTTTGACATGAATTATGAAGGCCACTGCTTTTTTTTTTTAGCATGGAGCAATAAAATGCAAAATTATATAATTAACTACATGCTGTCGACTTTGCAAAAAAAAAAAACTCTCATCAAAATTCTTTCTCGCAGGGTCTGGCTTTTGTGTTTCACGTTTAGCTGGACTCACTGCTCTGGACAGACTGGGAAGAGAGAACTTCAGCCTCTTGTACAGTCTTTCAACCTGCGGGTTTTCTGTTGGGATGATCCTGTTCCCTTTCCTGGCCGAAGAGCTTCTAGCTGTCTATGACTGGCAAGGGGTTCTGCTCTTTCTTGGCGCTCTGACATTACATGCAATCCCGTGCGCTTTCGCCATCCGAATTACGCCAGAGGATTTCAGTTATAGAGACGATCAGCTAGAGCAGGAAAGTGCCGAGGACAGTGAGAAATTGGATCTTGAAGAAGCGGATGCAGTTGCAGCTACGGTCGATGTCCCTGCGGACGCGGGCAAACGCACCCGCACTGTTCCGGTCGCTAACGACCCACTCTTGGCTCTTTCGAATTACCAGGATGCGAACAACGCTGTAAATAACTTGCAGATATCCTGCAAAGACGATGCTCCTGACAATAGTTTCATCGATGACACATCCAGTTTCCAGAGAAAGATTCTATCTTGGTTTCGGAACACAGAGTTCTACACGGATCCTGTTTCATTCTTCATATTCTTGTCCATTTCGGTCACGTTTTTCATCTACAATGGATGGCACACATTTCTTGTCCCGCACGCCCTCCAGCGCGGAATCTCGGCTCGCAAAACTGTCATCATTACTTTCGTTGCTGCTGTTGGGAATTTCTCCATAAGACTCTTCATCGTCTGGCTAATGTATATAAACGTAAACCCCATCGACGGACATCTTGTTCTAACCCTCATAAACATCGCTTCTCTGACGACCAATGCATTCATTCCCAACTTCTACGTCATGCTGGTGACGTCATTGTGTTCGGGTGCTGCCGTTGCCGGTCGGGGTGTGCTCGGAATACTCGTGATGAGGAATCGCTTTTCATCCGAGAACCTTCCAATGGCTTTAAGTTTCAACAACGTAGTAGAAGCATTCGGTTTATTTCTGGGTGACTATTCCTCAGGTAGGCCTATACGTATACATCAAAATCTATGTCTAAGTCAAAATAAACTTGCTTTGTTTTCGTGTACGCCTCGAGTTTAAGGTTGATTTGCAGCTATTTGTAGAAATGAAAAACGCAAAAGGCGCATTGCACTTGATTAAACACCATGCATAAAAAGATCTAAAGTAGATGTTGAACTATTAAAATAAATACAAATGTTGCAGGTTAAGATCACATACAACTATTCCGCATGGCCCATATTTTTAATCAAGGAATTGATGAAGCACTCAATTATTTAGGCTTGTCTCTATTAAATTAGTCGTAGATGTAGGCCCCTATTTGATGAGCACATATGACATTCGACTATTAGGGTAAACTGTACTCATATTTAAAACTATTTGCATTCCCTCTCTCCCTCTCACTCTCCCTCTCTCTCCCC
>BQKZ01004326.1:16082-32921 GCA_036244855.1 Temnopleurus reevesii
GGGGGGGGGGGTGGCAGTGGCGGCGAAAATTGACCTTTGTACAACTCGTCTGATCTTGCAAGCAAAACATTAAAAAAAACCACTTCCCGCGGCTCGGCTGCAAAGCAGAAATATGAATAAATCAATAAAACAGAAAAAATAGAAAAGTATATAATACAAGCAGATCTAAAAAATGTATACAAAATATAAAGCGCATTTGCAATTAAGGCGCAAGTTTTAAAGGCGTAAATACTTCCAAAACTTAAATGGACGGACGAAACATCTCGTAAGCTTGATGCCTAATTTTTCTGTAATCACCTATATAGACAAATCAAATAGTACTTTCTGAAAATGTAAGGTATTAGTAGTTATATCAGATTTTATGATTTCTCCTTTTTTTATTCATTGTTTCACATTCCACAAATATATACAATATTCATCTTGAACTCAACAAATTAAACATAAAGACAAAAATAACAATTCCTGTTTGACAAAGAAATGCAATCACGTGAAATATGAGGAACCTATATTAAAAAGTATAACTTGTAGAACATTGGTTCCCAAAGAGAGACCGTGGGGGGGGGGGCGCTTTGGGGCTCTAGTCCCCTTGGTCAGAGCTAGTGTGTGCCAAATTTGAGACTGAAAAGTGTGCCAAAATCGCCAAGATGGGCGTCAAATTTTAAGTGAAGACTTCTTTTTTTAGTCAGCCAGCCGGTCAGTCAGTCAAAATAGATAATTATAACAATGATGAAAAGCCGTTTGAGCGGCCAGACAGTTGTAAGATGTTATATACGTCGATTGATTATCAAGTTTCGGTATAAACTCTGTCGCGTAAGAACACGGTGTGAAAGGCCTGCACACGGGGACTTAAGATTAAGAAGTAATTAGAGACGAGTCAAGTATTTGATCTTGCATAGCCTTCGCCTGTGTCTTATCAGCCAACAAACTTTACACCACGAGACACTTTATCACTGAAAATCTGACGAAATATGAAGGATAAGTTCAATAGAATAAATTAATAAATATTCACGAAACTTGAAAAAAGCGCGATTTGATAAATGCAACATTATCGCATCTGTTGCGTAGGCCGTATTTACTATTGCTGAGATATGTTTTTCAATTAATGGTCAACATTCACACCGCCTTCTCCCTCTCGCCATCCGACTGCCTATTTTCAGACGATTTCTTTTTTTTTTGTCACTGGAATCTCTCTCCCTCTCCCTCTCTCCCTCTCTCCCCCCCTCTCTCTCTCTCTCCCCTCTCCCCCCTCTCTCTCTCTCTTTGTCTCTCTCTCTCCCTCTCTTTCTTTACATCCCTCTATTTATTTCTCTCTCGCCCCTCTTTCTCTCTCTGTCTATCTCTCTCTATCTATTTTCAATTTGCAAGCTGTCCCATACATTGCCTTCCTCTATTCCTCTCACCTTGTCTATAAATTCCTATTCACCATCGGAACTTAGATCTTCAATTCCCTGTACATTTCGTATATAGGCTATTTATCTAACTTATCCTCTTTGACTGCAGCAGCGAAATCGCTAGAAGTAAGGACAACCACCAGACCTTTCGGACGAGAACTTCAGACAACTCGGTACCATGGACGGCGAAGTCGGAAGCTACGCCATCGAATGCTATAACTTGTGCAAGCGTTATGGGCGAGGCAAAAGCGCTCTGCATGTCCTTCAAAACCTGGAGATGAAGGTGCCAAAAGGAAAAATGTGAGTGAGATAAAATGACCGGGAAAATTAGATTCCATACACAAATGATTTATGTTATTTTCACTAAAATAATGTAGCCAATTCTGGTGTTTCATGAAAACAAAAAACTCCCGACATAGCAGCAATGAAACTGATGATGCGTGCTAACACTGTGGGAATTTCTTATTGTGATGGTTCTTGAAACAAATACTCTTATGAATCTTGCCTCAACCAAATAATTTCGAAGTGAAGCTGATGATTTCTAGGGGTGATGGTGGTGGTGATGATGATGATGATGATGATGATAATGATGACGATGCCTTATTGGTGATGACAGTGGTGATGGTTAAGAAAGATTAGAATTATGATGATGATGAGGATGATGATAATGATGATGATGATGATGATGACGATGATGATGATGATGATGATGATGATGTTAATGGTGACAATGATGATGATATTGATGTTGATGATGATGAAGATGATGAGGATGATGTTGATGGTGGTGGTGGTGACGATGGTGGTGATATCGCTGCTCAATGGCCGCCAGACTCATCATCTCACTGGGGCAGCATAACATTGATTTCAATTCAATATTTTTTTTGAGTGTCCATTATACGGTGGGAGTCCTTAATCTGTTTTCTTGTTTTGTTTTGTTTTGTTTATTCATGTTTTCTAATCTATTATCCTACGTGTTATCTATATCAACAAAGAATATATATTTACTCCTCTTTCCCATAGCTATGGTCTTCTTGGGCCTAGTGGATGCGGAAAGACCACCCTTTTGAGATGTTGCTTGGGTCAGCTTAGCATGGACCGTGGCTTGGTCTTGACTCTTGGTCGACCTCCTCTAACCAGGGGCCACGGAATCCCTGGTAGTCGTGTAGGATACATGCCACAGGTAACGAATATATACAATAATTTCATCATCACCACCACCATCATCATCATCATTATCATTATTTCGGCTTTCATCGTCATTTTTACAATGGTCACCATCTTAATCTTAGTTGTCATCTTCGCCACCACCATCACCACCACCATCATCATCACAATCATCATCATCATCACCATCATCATCATCATCATCATCATCACCCTCCTCATCATTACCACCACCACCATCGCCATCATAGCACCGCCTCCATCAATACCACCACAAACAATACAACCATTACCACCACCACAACCACCACAAACAACACCACCACAACCATCATCATTATCATCGTCATCATCATCATCATCCTCATCATCACCACCACCACCCTTATCACTAGCACCACCAATACCACCACCATCAACACAAACCATTACCACCAGCACCACCACCACCACCACAATTATAGGTCCTTCCCCCTCTTCTTCCTGAAATGTAATCTATATTTGCCCATATTTTGTAGGATATCACTCTCATCACCAATGCTCTCTTCACCACATACCTCCTTCACCCACTTTTCATTAAAAAATGTTTTACTATTTCACAGGATATCGCCCTGTATGGGGAGCTCACGATCAAAGAGATGTTGATCTATTTCGCTACGTTCCACATGATGAATAGAAAGGACACTAATATCAGAGTCGAGTTTTTATTCGACCTTCTCAACCACTATCATCATCATCAGCAGCAGCAGCATCATCAACACCAACCCCACCAATCATCATCACCACCACCACCACCACCATCATCATCATTCCCATCATCAGCACCACCACCACCGCCATCATCACTAGTACCACCTCCATCAATACCACCACCACCAACAACACCATTACCACCACCTTCACCACCACAAACGCCACCATGACCACCACCACAACCATATCTGTCGATCTTTCCCCTCTTGTTCCTGAAATGTAATCTATATTTGCCCATATTTTGCAGGATATCGCACTGTACGGAGAGTTCACAATCAAAGAGATGTTGATCTATTTCGCAACGTTTCACAAGATGAGTAGAAAGGATGCTAATGCTAGGATCGACTTTTTACTCGACCTTCTCAACCTGCCGTTCCGAAACAGAATGGTAGGGTATCTCAGGTAAATTTGTAAAATTTCTTATGAAATCTTTCGAATGTGTATGAACAATTAGATCTGTAGGTACAGAGTGCAAACATAATCAATTATTTAGAGACATTTTACACTCTCAAAACGAACTACTTGAAATCAGAAGAAAGTGTCAACTGGGACTCAACTATTATTCTAGCCAAGTCTAACTATTTTATTTTCTTGAGTGTGACTAAATTTCAGTCTTTTCTGACTTGAAATACTAAAATGATGAGTGGTTCACCAGTTGGCTCCTAGCTGACTACTCGACGTCTAGTCATTTCAAATAGTTCTGTTTAAGAGCGTAGGGTGCAACGTTAAACCCAGGAAACATACGAGAGTATTCTACATCGCAGAAATGCAAATAACATTTGGTTCCCCTAAATGTAACTATATATACTTAAATATGTGAAATAGATAGACAAATAAATAAATAAATAAATGAATGAATAAATAAAAATGAAAATGAAAATAGCATATGTTTATATATTAAAATATGTACCTTAGACGTTCTTCCTCGTTGAAGGAAACTTTCAAATTACTCATAAAATTATGACTTATCCCCATTCCTAGTTTTCTTTAAAACACTTAACTTTCAGTGGTGGCCAGAAAAGACGAGTTTCCTTTGCCGTAGCCTTGATCCAGTCACCGGAACTTCTCATTTTAGATGAACCGACAGTCGGCGTTGACCCGCTCCTCAGACAGAAGTAAGATTCCAACAGTTTTTTTTTTCACTGGTTCATATGACTTGTGTCCTGATATAGATTAACGTTATTAATGTGGAGTGTGCAATTAACACAGAGTTCAGTTCTGTTCAGTTATTTTATCAATAATTACAATATCTGACTCTTGTGTATGATTTACTTCATTATGCCCTGGTCACATAGGACCCCGATTCACCCCGATTATGCCCTGGTCACATAGGACCCCGATTCACCCCGATTCACCCCGGAGGAGCAGTTGGCTCAGCCTCCGGGGTCGATCGTGTAGCTTCCGGGGCCGATCGTGTTGCTTCCGGGGCCAATCGGATTCCAACACGGATCTCCGGGGTGAATCGGGAGCCCAACACGACTGTTTTTGGCTGTTTTTGGCCGTGTTTGTGGTCACATAGAAAAATCAGCACTCGAGCTTGGGAAAGTGTATCCCGATTCACCCCGATTGAGCCAAAAAGAGCCCCGGATCTCCGGGGTGAATCGTGTTGCTTCCGGGGTCCTATGTGACCAGGGCTTAACACATTAACTCTCTATACCATGTATACGTTTTTTTTTAATTTTGAAAGACAATATAAACGTTTAATATAAACTCGAATGCCAATTTAATGCTCCTTTGTCGTGATATTCAAACCGGATCCGGCTTGTGATTGTTGTGTCTGCACAGTTTAATTCAGTGCGCACGGATCAATTGTCCCATGACCTCTTTTATTTTAGGGGAAATATCATATATCGTGTTAAAGATAAGAGTAAAATTCTACCAGCGACAGGATTATTAACAACAAAAACAAATTATTCAACGGTTGATAAAATTGAATCGTTCTATTTTCATTGCCGGAATAATTCTGCAGAAAAATTGTCAAGTGCTTTTATACTCTCGGAGAAATGACTTGCACTTTAAAAAATATATCCTCCACGAAGAATGGGCCCATTATAATAAACGATATTATCACAAAGTATAATATGTTATTGATAATAGGATCTGGGAGTATCTTCTGCAGTTTGCACAGACGGGTCAGACAACGATCATCCTGACAACACATTATATCGAAGAAGCAAGGAATGCAGATGTGGTATGAGATAAATTGATTTATTAAAAGTAAAAAGAAATCATGAAATTTATGACACCCCGTGTCCAATGCGCTTGAAATAAAAGGACTTGTGTCTTGCCTACACACATTGAAATAGTTTATGTCATTCCGTATAACAGGCGCGTAACCATCTGGGGATGCTCTCTGAAAAGAAAACAAAAATCAGCTTGCCGGCTGCGAAATATTAATGTACAAGCTCTTTTAATCTCGCTTCTTTTTTTTTTGGCTTGTCAGGAAATGTTAAAGCAAATTTTTTCTCTCCCCCACACCCGTTCAAGTTTTATCCTGGTTTTGCAACTGCCCATTCGAAATACGGATATGCGAAAAAGTATTTACTTTTATTCATGATGAAAATTAAGACGTACTAATATTTGCTAACATTTGGAATATGTTTCAATGTCATATTGACAGAATTTCTCAAACACGCCCACTGTTGCTTTAACTTGTGAGTAGTAGGCCCTACCAGCCAAAAGATGTTTGAATATAATGTTCGTATTTACCAAGTTCTCCCATACTTTTTCTCGATATTAAATTAATTTGGCAATGTTTGTGCAAAAAAATAAACCCAAATTGCTAGTTTAATTGACAGTGCTGCCCTTTTCGCTAGTTACTAGATAAATATCCTCAAAAAAATCAATGGATAATGGAAACGGTCATGATTTCCACATCAATATCTTTTCTGACTCAAAATTCTGATAATTATACGTTTATTGTAACGAAATCACTGTTTTTTTTCTGCCATCGGGCGCGGATTTCACCCTGTTCAAAGGAATGAAATACAGTCTGTATTCCATGCTTTGTAAATTCCTGAGTGCTTATGATTTTCTTCAACAGGTTGGTCTGATGAGGAACGGGAAACTTCTGGCTGAGGAGGATCCGCAGGTCTTGATCAAGACCTACAACTTCCCGGTAATAATAAATCCTTGATTTGTAAAAAAAAAAAAAAAAAAAAAAAAAAAAAAAGAAAATCAGTGATATCTTGTATGAACAATTCCAAGCCCAATTAAAATTCTATTATGGCTCAGATCGAAGTATAAGCCACTTATAGAGCTGAAACTTTAAGGTTTCAGAAATTATGAAAGTCCTACGGAAGGTTATACGTACACTGAGAGTTGTTCAGCTCGCCAAGGTGCCTTGTTTTGCTCGAAAAGGCGAGAAGGCGACTTTTAAAAAGTTCGACTGGGCACCTTGTCAAGGACGAGAAATCGAGAAGGCGACTTGTACAAACTCGCCTTTGCCTTCCGCAAAACTGTCGCAGTTTCTGAAGTCTGAATGTTTTGACTCTAAGTGTGAACACTAGTTTTATTTTAGCAATTTGGTATGCAAAGGTGGTATTTTTTGCTCGAATCTGTGTGATATCAACCAAGAATCTATACTTAAAATCTTAATGGTCTCCAAAGTGACGTCATGTCGGAATTAACATGTATGTTGACCCATGACACCAAAATAAATGAAGAATTTGTTAGTTGTTCAAGCTTTTATTCTGACAAAAGTTATTCTTCTATCTCTATTCTTTTGTGATTTTAGATTTCTTTAACAATATTTTATTAATTCTAAGAATTATTTGCTTCTTGATGAATAGCTCTATTACGTTAGCGCGTACAATGTTTGAATTTGTGAAGATCACAGCCTCATACTAGGTATAAGTTACAATTTGAATTGTAATAACACAATATTCTCTCCTGATGAAAAGGGTCCGTAATTTTCATTTATTTCTTCCAAATATAATCATTTCTGAAATGCTGATCTTTTATTTCAGACTTTGGAAGAAGTGTTCTTAAAGCTTTGCATGGCAGACACTGTTGACGAGGAGGACGAGGTAAAATTCCTGAAAAATACACTGAGTTTCCCCTTTTTTGTAAGACCACACTGTAGTGTTTAAGATATGTTTCACTAAAATTTCACTATGAACAGAATGAGCAGTGAAATTAAAAATGTAATTATAATAATTCTGCAATTAGTAAATCGCACTTTTCCACTTTGCGGAGTGCTCAAGGCGCGTTGCATTATTATTACACTTGTTTTAGCCTGGCCATACACCGGCGCATTTGGAATAAATCAAGGAATAAATACTCATGCCAGGTACCCATTCACCGCACCTGGTTTGAGTGCAGTACAATGTGGATGGATTTCTTGATGAAGGAAATTAACGCCATCATTTGGGACTCGAACTATTCCTTATTTAAGCCCTCAGATGGATGGGTACAAAATTCGTTAAATCAGGTGACATCAAAACCTCACAACGACATGTTAGTCATATTGGTTTGCTATACATTTTGAAGAATAACTGGGATATTTTATAGTGATGAGCAAAAACCCAAAACGAATTAACAATTGGTTAAAGAAAATTTCCCTTTTCCGTTCGTTATCTTCACTATGGCTAGGTTAGACAAAGTTTGTCTGTTTTTTTTTTTAATTTTGGTCCACATTTTACTGTACCTTTTGCAGAGTTAGAATAAGGGGATTTTCTTTTAATCTGCTCGTCAGAATTTCTATGCTGAACGAAAGCGCATGTCAATGAAGACGCCGCGGAATGTTTTGAGAAGTGCGGGGGTGGCGCTATGCATTACCATTGTTACATTTCTATACAAAAATGAATGGAATGAACCGGGCTTAAAATAGGCTATTGAAAACGATTCCCATATTTTGTTTATTCCTAACGTAACTAGGACGATATTCAAACCACCATGACCCCGAATATACACTGTGGGCAGAAGAGGCGAAAGCCCGGGACAAAATAAACAACCTTAATTCAAACATGAACAATAGCTGGCTAGGCCCACTTACAAATGAGTTTTTATTGATATGAATACTTGTTATAGTGCCGGTATCCGCCGGGCTCTGACGCTCATGGCGCTCAATAGAAAACAATACATTACAAAAACATAATTGAACTACTAATTAATACATGAATAATACACCAGGAGCCTGTAACATAAAAGAGATGCAATTAATCTTGCCATTAATTGCATCTCTTTGGTACACATTTTGCCATAGACTTGCATAAATATATAAGTTTAATTGCATCTTTTATGTTACAGGCCCCAGAAGTGATAAGTTACACAGAAAAAGAAAGATATATAATTGAAGTGCACAGTAAGGAGCATGCCAGACACTTGTGATAATAATTCCCTCTTGTTCATTCGAGAAACGCTGAACACCTGGTAGTGAAGGGACATATGAAGCTTCTTCCTGTTGTGATTATGACTCTCTTGAGATATGAATGAAGCGATTTACTTTGTCCGAGTCTTTTGTCCTTTCTGCTCACAGTGATTCAATTTTTTTTTTTTGTAAATCCCGAACATAATAGGGCGATGTGCCAACCACCATGACCCATGTAGAATCAGCCAGCGTTGCTGCTGAACCCACAGAGAAGACACACCTCCTCTCCTCATCAAATGGTCCCGTGACTCAATACACCAATCAGGTGTACGAAGACGTCCCCACTGTAGCCCTGCCCACTGAGCACGTGGACGAAGCAACCAATGGGGTGTATGATGAGATAGCTGCGTCGAAAGCCCCGCCCAGTGGGGGCGTGATCCGATCGGTATCTGTTATGTCGACACGCACAGTGACTCCGGAATATCATTATGGTGACAATTTTGTTTTTAGATCGTTATTATATTTGTTTATTCATCCATTATGTCATAAATCAAAGGTATTTAATCATTTATCCACTCATCAACATATTTATACATCTGGTTATACGCCAATATTTGTTTATACATTTCCTTATTCATCTGTTTTTATATAAACATGTAACTTCTCAATTACTATTTACAATCGCAATATTTCCGCTTGCAAACTTCAATTGTTGAAAATATCAAAGTTTGGATAGGAGAGCAAGCTTAAAAAGTCTCAAAATCAATGAACAGGAAAATTAGAATTATTAAATGATATAGTAATATTTAAAGATCAATAATATGATTGATATATACATGTATTTGTTCATAGCATTGGCAAATAAACACCTGCTTTACAAAGCTTAGAAATTAAAATTATTAGCAGAACAATCCGTTATCACGTAAAGTACCCCATTATGGTCTGCGTTTGATTAATATAAACCAATAATTAACCCCCCCCCCCCCAAAAAAAAAAAAAAAATCGTTATGTTTTATTACGTCACTTTCAACAAACTTTGTTTTGATCAAGATATCATTTCCAAAGTGAAGGATTTATTCCAACAACCGTGATAATCATTACTAGTATTTAAAGGCATTTATAACATTGTTTTCATCTTAAGTTCATCATTGACGGTGCTCATAAACCAAGCTGTGAACATATTAGGGTTCGAAATCAACGTTTAGTGTGCCACAAATTCAGAATATGACTCACATATAGGCACACTGGAATACAGCAACAGAGGTACACGTTATTCATACATATACACACAGACATTTTCATACATATCTTCTCTCTAAATTCCTAGAATTTAAAAGTCAATCGAATAGATTATAGTCAGGGACCAATCCATTGGATTGAAATTTTCAATCTAATAGATTTGAAATTCAATCTTATTTGATTGAAAATTTCAATCGAATTTTGGATTGGTTCCTGACTACAATCTATTCGATTGACTTTCAATCTTACGAATTTAGAGAGTTGTTGGTGCCTGTATAACTTCAGGCGCGCACCGNCGGAATATCATTACGGTGACAATATTCTTTTTTAGATTGTTATTATGTCTATTTGTTCATTAGTTCATAAATTCTTTTATTCATTAGTCCATGAATTATTTTATTCATTTAAACACTCACCCACCTATTCATTATATATGTTTAATCATCAATATTTGTTTATATATTTCCTTATCTAATTATTTTATATACATTACCATTTACAATCGTGACATTTCCGCATGCAAACTTCAATAGTTGTACATTATGTACATCAAAGCTCGGATACGAGAGGAATCGTGACAAAAAATATGAGCGAACAAGTAAATTAAAAAGGAATGCATTATAATTCTATAGTGACATTTGGAAATGATAAATTAAATGACATAAACATATACTTTGCGTGGAGAAATCAACACCTGTTTCACAAAGCTAAGAAATACAAGATTATAGAAATATGATAATGATTCCGTTATCAAATAAAGTACCTCGACATGGTCTGTGATTGAATACTATAAACTAACGATTGCCCAAATGACGCATTTGTTTTGAAAATCGCTATATTCAATGGCAATAGTGTTTCCTTAAAAGAAGAGTCTACCCCAAAATAATAATTTTTGAACAAAAGCAAAAAAAAATTGGCGAGCTTAACAAAAAAAAAATTGAGGAAAATCGGACAACTAATAACAAAGTTATGAATTTTTAAAGATTAGAAAAACAGGCAAATCAGTGCAAATTTCCAGGCATGTTGCTAATTTGATGACGTCACGGGTGCACAACTAAACACTTATCCTATTCATATGTATAGTTCAAAATTCATCATTTTTACAAAAAGACACAACATTTGTATTATTGTAAACATGTTGCAAATATGGGAGCTACATATCTATCATGAAGATATTCTACAGTTAAACTTGTTAGGAAACCATATTTGGGGAAAAATTGTATAACATTGATATGAATATGATGAATAGTCAGTTGTGCACCTGTGACGTCATCAGTTGCCAATTTGCCTAAATATGTAAATATTCATAACTTTCTTATTAGTTGTACAATTTTTATCAAACTTTTTTTGTTCTGTTCATCTAATTTTTCTGCTCCTGTTGAAAGAATATTATGTGTGGCTAGACTCTCCTTTCAAAATAAATATCAATTGCCACAATATAAATGCGACCCATATGGTTGATGGTGTACATAAATCAAAGGATGAAAATATTAGGCTACAAAATCATTGTTTAGTGAGCCAATATGACCAACAGGCACTCAGTGATGAAGCAACCATCGTACACTTTATCCAATTTCCATGCATGTCTTGATAGTGCCTGTATAACTTCTTCTGTTTTTTTTCATTCTGTGTTTTTTGTCGTCAATTTGAATGTAATCACATAGGTCAGACAGTTTTATTTAATAATTTTGTAAAAACAAAATTCATAATGTGTGCCAATGTTTTCTATACAGAGAAGCCACCGTGGAGTATTACTGATATCTTCCCAAGTCTACTCAACATGTGGGCACTCCTTGTCAAAGATCTTCTCAAGCTGGTTAGAAATCCAGGGTAATTTTCAATTTTCTTTATTTCTTTCTTTCTTTCTATATTTTTTGTTTTTATAATTTAGTTTTTAATTTATTCAAGAACACAAAAATTAACAATGTACAAAACAAATCAATCAGATATAAAAACAAATAAAACAGCAAATTTATTTCTGTATTTATTTCTCTATTTCTTTATTTCTTTATCTTTTTATTTCTTTCTATATTTATTCATCAGTATCTACTTATTTATTAGTCATTTGTTTATTAATTAATTTATTAATGTATTTATTCATTTACTTATGTATTTATTCATTCATTCATTCTTGGTTCTTACACATTTAACATAATGTCCAATAATAAATCGAATTGCGCAATTCTTACATGTTCAGTGATAGTTTTCATTTAAAGAACGTTTATGCTGTTGTCTAATTCGAATTCAGAATATATCAAATTGATGTATAGATCTTGCAAATAACTTCCTTCAGCGCTAACTCTTTGACGACCTATAATTGTTTTTAAGTAATGGAACTTTTGCGACACATCCAATAGATGTCATTAAAGTGAAAGTTCTTGAACGAGAATACAATGTCTTTTAAAGAAAGCTTGAATAAATAAATGAATGAATGATTAATCAAAAACATTTCTCCATCACAGTCTGACACTCTTCCAGTTCCTCCTACCAGTCGTCGAGGTGAGTCTTTTCTACCTCGCCATCGGTGGACAGCCCCGGAACCTCCCCGTGGCAGTGGTTAATAACGACGCTAACAGCCGGACTAATCTCAGTGAGCTTTTCCTGGATAAGCTGGACAAATCCATGATAGACCAGGTGATTTTGATTTTCTCTTTATCCCCATTAGCATGGACGATCCAAATTTTATTANGGGGGGGGTTAAGATAGATATCTCTGTTATTGCCTGAGTCGACTTTAGAATATGATTACAGTTCAAATACTCCTCTATAAGAAGTTCACATAGATCTTGCGTATAACTTTCCATTTTAGCTATAAACTTTGGACAACCATGATTAAAAGTAATGACATTTTTTTAATAGGTCGAACAGATAAAGTATAAACGGATAATTCTCATCACCCCACATCCCTCTTCACCCGTCTCGCGCCTATAGGATATTTTGAATTGTTTGTTCTTGTAGAATTTTAAGCTAGTATTTGTTTACCCCAAAGTATGTATTTTATGTAATTTATTATGTTTTCTGTGCTGTGTATCGTGGTTAATTCATTATAATAATATGATATAATAATATAATAATATAGAATAATATAATAATGTAATATTATAATAACATATGATACTAATAATTAGTATTATATATTTTGGGAGCACTCTCTTGCAAAGCAGGCCATGTGGCTTTAACGAGAATACCATGTGTTAAAAAAAAAGACTTTAATAAATAAATAAATAAGCAAATAATCAAAAACATTTCTCCACCACAGTCTGACACTCTTCCAATTCCTCCTACCCGTGGTCGAGGTGAGTTTGTTCTACCTCGCCATCGGTGGACAACCCCGGAACCTCCCCGTGGCAGTGGTTAATAACGACGCTAACAGCCGGGCTAATCTCAGTGAGCTTTTCCTGGATAAGCTGGACAAATCCATGATAGACCAGGTGATTTTGATTTTCTCTTTATCCCCATTAGCATGGACGATCCAGATTTTATTGTTATTATCATTTTTAGTTTTATTATTACGGGTGATTTTTCCCAACAAGTAAGTAAGCAATAAAAAATGAAAATGAAACATAAAAGTAGTTAAGTAATTAAGTTAGAAAATGATATGGAGGCGCCGTGGTGTAGTGGTCGTGACTCTCGCCTTTCAACTAGAGGGTCGTAGGTTCGAATTCCACCCAGGGCATCAATTTCCTTCAGCAAGAAAATCATTCAAATTGTGCTGCACTCAACTCAGGTGAGGTGAATGGGTACCAGGCAGGAATATTTAATATTTGAAATGCCAAGTGCGCCGTGAATGGCTGCCGGGCTGAAGCCAGGGTAATAACAATGTAAAGCGCCTTGAGCATTCAGCAGAGTGGATACTTGCGCTATATAAATTGCATCTATTATTATTATTATTATTATATATCGACATTCCGTCTGACGAGAATACCATGTGTTTTTAAAAAAANTTTACCCATGCAGAAACCAGTTGATACGTACGATGAGGCGTATGCAGATCTTGTTGACGGCAAACGAGTTACCAATCTTAGATCAAATACAGTTCCGAAATAAAAAATTTACCCGCAAGAACAGAGTTTTATTTTCAATTCAATCATTTTTTAATCTTCTCATCTTTATCCATGCAGAAACCAGTTGATACGTATGATGATCTGAGGCGCATGCAGATCTTGTTGACTGCAAACGAGTCACCAATCTTAGATCAAATAAAGTTCCGAAATAAAAAATTTACCCGCAAGAACAGAGTTTTATTTTTAATTCAATCATTTTTTAATCTTCTCATCTTTATCCATGCAGAAACCAGTTGATACGTATGATGATCTGAGGCGTATGCAGATCTTGTTGACTGCAAACGAGTCACCAATCTTAGATCAAATAAAGTTCTGAAATCAAAAAGTTAACCGTAAGAACAGAGTTCTATTTTTAATTCAATCATCTTGTAATTTTCTTATCTTTACCCATGCAGAATTAACCCATTAATACGTACGATGAGGCGTATATGCAGTGACGGCAAACGAGTCCCCAATCTTAGATCAAATACAGTTCCGAAATCAAAAATTTACCCGCAAGCACAGAGTTTTATTTTTAATTCAATCATCTTGTAATCACATTATCTTTACCGATTCAGAAACCAGTTGACACATATGATGAGGCGTATGCAGATCTTGTTGAAGGGGCATATTGGGGTCTCCTGGAGATACCTGCAAACTACTCCATCTACCTGGTTCAACGGTATGGTAATAATGATATAAGTTGTCTCGAGCCGCTGAATAGGTCTAGAGAGATGGCGTGTTTAAATGCTATATACTATCATTATCATTACCACTATGGTGTGTATCTTATTCGTCGTCCAAAACCAAGGGCGGATCCAGTTCCTTTTAGAGGAGGGGCTTACGAATTGTTATTCCATCAAAGAGGAGTGGCCATATGCTCAGTCTGTGTCAACTATAATTATTATTTAATAAGTTATTCATTAAAAAAAAATAAAATGGGGGGGGGGGAGGGGTCTGAGCCCATGGGATCCGTTTTGATTCCACCTTTTTACACATAGCTATATATGCTTTTTTTTAATAATTAGTCTGAATATGCTAGATGTATTCAGTGCTCCTTAATTGATGTTGAAATTGAAATGAAATGTAATCGCATTTCTCTTTTTTAAATATTTGTCAGTGTTCACAATATTCGGGGTAGGTCTATACTTCAACACCGGTACTCATTCAAAACCTTCAATAACTAAATCATAAGAGCTGAGACTACACTTATCAATGAAATGAACACGATGATAATGTATTGTTTGATATTTGTTTTTAAGAACAAAGCTATATCTTTCCCCATGTCTGCATGTGGCAAGTCAATACTTATCTTAATGTACACGATTGGCCAATTTACATTGTAAGCTGGCGGTATTTACTTTGAATGTATTTCTATGTTTCAGTTTGATTCAGGGAAATGCAGTAGAAAATGCAACACTCGTGGGCAGCACAATTCGTGTCACGCTAGATGCAACTAGTAAGTTTATTCATTTTTTTAAAATAAAAACATGGCGCCATGTCAGACTTTGGCAAATCGTTTTTCTTGAATATTTAACTAATAATTTATTGGCCCCGTAGTACTCTCTTGTGCAGCATTGTTCGGGTTACGACTTGATGAAACCATTCCGCTCCCTCCCTTATGAAAACATTTGGTGCAATGTCGGACTCTGACAAACGATCTTGATTTTTTTTAAAACTGTGTGAATGATAGTGGCCCTAACAAAAGACCCTGTGGAACTCCTTTAATCTGATCTATACGGTAACATATACCTTTACTCTTTGTACGTAAGTGGTTAATATACTAGCGTACCAACCTCTTAATCACTACATCTCATAAACGTAAGTGAAATGAATGATCATATTTGTTTTTTCAAACCTTATCAATGTACGATATTGGATGATACGTTTTATTTGTATAATTTACTTTTTAACAGATCAGCAGATTGCAGTGTCCCTTCAGACAAGCATCTTGGCGGCTTACACGGTATGATGAATTATTGTTCAATTTTGATACAAGTGAACACATTGGCAGAAAAAGCTAATGAATCTGCGCAATGAAAAATGCATTAGTTAAATTTCTATATGTCAAACAAAATTAAAATACATCTTTACAAAGGTAAAACAATTTGTATAAAACCCTACGAATATGCTTGTCGGAATAGGAAAGATAATAAATATATAGATAGATATTAGGAACAATACAAATTTCGTTGATGATAATGTTGTCTATCATTGCGTTGTCTCTTGTTGTTGTTTTTTTTTTACAGGAATTTGTGTCCTTTCTTTTAGCAGCCATTGGATTGAATCCTGCAATCGCTGAGGTTCCAATTAATGTAAGTTTATCGCAATCAATTTCGGTATCCATATTTCAATTTGTATCTATTTCAAGTGTTATTTATTTGTGTATGTTATATTTGTTTTGTTACATCAATAATTGTAATGTATATAATGTGCAGCAGGGCTCCCTGGTAGAGCAGGCCTACTCGGCTTGAAAGAGACTACCCTGCTTTTTAAATAAAACACGGTATGAAGTATTTTCGAAAAGTTAAGTCGAACGCAATTTCAAGGTTCTTTTGTAATACTGTTGAAATCGACACCGGCTTGTCATTGTTGTGTCCGCACAGTTGAATACACGGCGTATATACGGATCTATGGTCTGCGTTCTAGTTAACTTTTCGGAAATAGTGTATATCGCGTTATAAGACAATAAATAAAAAAAATAAATAAATAAACAAAATTACATCATTCTTCCGTTTCTTGTTGTTGTTGTTCTTTTTCTTCATTTTCTTTTTCTGTTCCTTTACTCCTTTTTCTTCATCTCCTCTTCCTTCTCCTCCTCCTCCTCCTTCTCCTCGTCCCCCTTCTCCTTCTCCTCCTCCTTCTCCTCCTCCTCCTTCTACTCCTCCTTATCCTCCTCCTCCTTCTCCTTCTCCTTCTCCTCCTCCTCCTCCCCC
>BQKZ01004326.1:43474-63011 GCA_036244855.1 Temnopleurus reevesii
CATCATCATCATCATCATCATCATCATCATCATCATCATCATCATCATCAATATCAGCATAACCCTAGTTTCTTATTCTCTTTCCTAGCTTCCAAATGAAGGCAGTCTCTTTCTCATCATCCTCATCATGATGGTGCAAGGTTTGTGCGGTATGGCTCTGGGTCTACTCATCTCGGCTATGTGTGATTCTGAATCCACGGCTATTCAAATGGCCCTCGGATCATTCTACCCTCTACTTCTTCTCAGCGGTAAGTCAAAATACTTAGATGATATATTGTATTGCATAACATTATTTTATCTCATAATATACAATATTGTCTAATTACATTGGGTGACTTCAAGTAAGGTGTTTGGTGTTGGTGTTGGTGTTGAGAGAGCAAAACGGTCCGTAAACCGAGCCCTAACACCGTTGGTCAGTTTACACAAGTGATACAGAAACGACCGGAAATACGTCAGAATCTTGCGAGGTCTACCCCAAACACCAACATACTTCAAGTTTGGTGCTGAGGCTGGTGTTGGTTTTGCTGTAACACCAACACCAGCGTTCAACACCGTACTTGAAGTCACCCATTGTATCATATCATATCGCGTTATGGATTTAAAGTTCCAGATTCATGATTATACACACACTTTTTGGAAAGAATTATTACGAACCTCATAATATTTGCGCAATTTTATGTAATTTTCTATCGTGTTATAATTTGTCAAAATATCAATTACATTTAAGCAATCCTTTACAACAAATAATTAAATTTGTAATTCAAGGAGTTTATGTACATTACGAGCAATATATGACACCATATATCCTAAGCCACAATCGGTGTTAAAAGAATATTGCATTATTGAACAATATATTCTAAAACACAAAATTCAACATATTTAAACCATTTTACATCTTACATGAAACAACGGTAACAGGCAACATCGAAAACAATTGATCCCAATATTCTTCTTTTACAGTGCATCATTGAGAAAAAAAAAGCTTAATCTTCTGTTATCTCGAACTCATCTTATATACTTTTTATATTGTTCGTTTCATCGACAGGTGTGATATGGCCGATAGAAGCTATGCCTGATGTACTTTACTACATCTCATTAGCCCTACCCCAAACACTGGCAGCGGAGGCTGTTAGGTCTATCATGGGCAGAGGTGAATAATAATAATGGTGATGATGATGGTGACGACGACGATGATGATGATGATGATGAAGATGACTATGATGATAATTCTGGTGATGATGATGATGATGAAGATGATGATGATTATGATGGCGATAATGATTATGACGATGATAATGATGATGATATTAGATGATGGTGATGCATGATGATGATGATGATAATAATGATGATAAGGAGGACGAGAGAGACCGTAGAAAGAGAGATGAAGCCTATATTACTGATGTACTCTACTACATCTCATTAGCACTACCTCAAACACTGGCAGCCGAGGCCGTCAGGTCTATCATGGGCAGAGGTGAATATACTGATGATGACGATGATGATGATGACGATGGTGATGATGATAATGATGATGCATGATGATGATGGTGGTGGTGGTGATGGTGGTGGTGGTGGTGGCAATAGTGATGATAATGATGATGATGGTGAAGTTGGTAGTGGTGTTGGAGATGATGATGATGAAGATGACTATGCTGATAATTCTGGTGATGATGATGATGATGATGATGATGATGATGACTATGATGATGCTTATGCTGGCGATAATGTAGTATGATGATTAATGATGATGGTATTAGATGATGGTGATGCATGATGATGATGATGATAATAATGATGATAAGGAGGACGAGATAGACTGAGAAAGAGAGATGAAGCCTATATTACTGATGTACTCTACTACATCTCATTAGCACTACCTCAAACACTGGCAGCCGATGTCGTCAGGTCTATCATGGGCAGAGGTGAATAATGATGATGATGATGATGATGGTGACGACGACGACGACGATGATGATGATGAGGATGATGATGATGATGGTGATAATTCTGGTGATGATGATGATGATGATGATGATGAAGCTGATGATGATTATGATGGCGATAATGATTATGACGATGATAATGATGATGATATTAGATGATGGTGATGCATGATGATGATGATGATAATAATGATGATAAGGAGGACGAGAGAGACCGTAGAAAGAGAGATGAAGCCTATATTACTGATGTACTCTACTACATCTCATTAGCACTACCTCAAACACTGGCAGCCGAGGTCGTCAGGTCTATCATGGGCAGAGGTGAATAATGATGATGATGATGATGATGGTGACGACGACGACGACGATGATGATGATGAGGATGATGATGATGATGGTGATAATTCTGGTGATGATGATGATGATGATGATGGTGAAGCTGATGATGATTATGATGGCGATAATGATTATGACGATGATAATGATGATGATATTAGATGATGGTGATGCATGATGATGATGATGATAATAATGATGATAAGGAGGACGAGAGAGACCGTAGAAAGAGAGATGAAGCCTATATTACTGATGTACTCTACTACATCTCATTAGCACTACCTCAAACACTGGCAGCCGAGGCCGTCAGGTCTATCATGGGCAGAGGTGAATATACTGATGATGACGATGATGATGATGACGATGGTGATGATGATAATGATGATGCATGATGATGATGGTGGTGGTGGTGATGGTGGTGGTGGTGGTGGCAATAGTGATGATAATGATGATGATGGTGAAGTTGGTAGTGGTGTTGGAGATGATGATGATGAAGATGACTATGATGATAACAATGGTGATGATGATGGTGACGACGACGATGATGACGATGATAATGATGATGATATTAGATGATAGTGATGCATGATGATGATGATGATGATAATGATGATAAGGAGGACGAGAGAGACTGAGAAAGAGAGATGAAGCCTATATTACTGATGTACTCTACTACATCTCATTAGCACCACCTCAAACACTGGCAGCCGATGTCGTCAGGTCTATCATGGGCAGAGGTGAATAATGATGATGATGATGATGAAGATGACTATGCTGATAATTCTGGTGATGATGATGATGATGATGATGATGATGATGATGATGAGGTTGGTGGTGGTGGAGAAGTTTATGATAACGTGCAGTGATGTTGTTATTGATGAGAATATAAAGATGACGACGATGATGACATGATAATGGTGGTGGTGGTGGCGTTGGTATTGATGATGACGATGACAGTGATAATCTCGATGATGATGATGATGATGATGATGATGATGATGATGATGATGGTGGTGGTGGTGGTGGTGATATTGGTGATACCGATGATGATCGATGATGATCGATGTCAGTCATGATGCGGTGGTGGTTGATGTGAAGTTGAAGTTGACGATAATCATGATGATAACTACGACGATAAATAATGATTTTGTTTGAAGATGCAACAATTATGGTGGTTGTAGAGGTTAAGATAACTTTTTTTTTTAAATGAACAATGATAAGTGCGAAACTTTATTTTTCTACTCACCTCTCATTCTCAGGTTGGAACATGAGTCATTTCGAGGTCTGGATCGGGTTCGTCGCCTCAGCAGCTTGGTGGTTATCCCTCTTATCCCTGGCGACCATCACTCTCAGGCTCAGGAGATAAATTACTTTATAGATCTGGGTCCCGTAACATAAAGCTTTGAGATCAATCGCTATTTAATTTTGAGATCAATTACAAACTTTAGTACATGATTTGCCATAGACTAGCGATTAATATCAATCGCTATCAGATTAGCGATTAATCGCAAATCTTTATGATACGGGGCCGTGGTAAACACTTGAAATATGTCGGTTTCCTGCAGTATATTTTCTATAATTAGAATTAATACTGATTGTGTTCTTAAAACAAGAAAATGAATGATTTTTTTGCTAAAGTTAATTTCATCTCACATTAACGTTTTTTCTTATCTTTAGTTTTGATTATGTATATTTTATTTATGTTTAATTATGTTTACTTTATCCCAAATCAATTAATCAGTACTCATCTGTCACCTATGTTCTACACACTGGACCTCTCGGAACCGAGCTAGTATTGAGGTATACACGGAAGGACGGCTCAAAATTCTTTTTCCCAGGACAGCAAAATTTCTTCAAGATCCCGCTCGTTTCTTCATGATTTTTTTAGCTTGTCAGCTGCTATCATAGTTGTTAAATCCTGAGTTCACTATGAGATATTATCAAATTATAAAAATGCAAATATGTTTAAATCCATTTTGACATTTTTCAGTATACAGATGTGGTAACGTAATTTCAGATTATCTGAAAATTGAAAATAACATTTCGTTTTTGCCAGTATTTGGCATTGCTATATTTACATGAACTATGTTATTATTCCAGTTATGTATAATCTGATTTTTGCAAATTAGTATTTTGTTGACTTACGGAAATAAAAACTTTAATGCAAGTTGTTTAAAATGTTCTTCCGAAATGTATATTGAATATACTTTATATTAAAATCTACAAAAGAAACTAAAATATGTTTTTTTTTTACAATTAATTTAGTTCCTTGATAGCCTATACACTATACCAAATGCGAAGAATCAATAAAAAGTGGCTTGGTATCAAGATAAATGTATCTACAATGTACAATGTACTTTTCTCCGTTTAGTTTACTGATTTGGGTTGTCTATTTTGCTGATTTAAGTATATTGGAAAGCCTTGTTTGGCGCTCTTACAAATTGATTTAGATATGTACAAGAACTGAAACATTTTAGATAGTTTTAGATAGTTTTTACATACAGTGTTTTTAATTTGATATATTTAAAACTTCTCAAGATTTGTGCATATAAAAGCTTGGAGCCGACAACGTTTAACGTTTAAGTGTCCTCCAAATAAAGAAGTGTTTTTATTGAAATGATAATTGCTACTCCTACATTCCACAAATAAGTGCATAAAAATGTATGTGATTACTTTTTATAATTATTGCTTATTATCATTAAGATAACTCTTAATTTGTATCATGTTTGATAAGAGAAGTATTCAAATGGAAGTGCAATTAAAGATTTTACCTGTATATTGAATGATCTATATGTTTTTATTCTGAATAAAGTTTTTTTTTTTTTTTATAAATCCAGTACCTAATCTTTTTTTAAATTTCAGTGGTGGCTTGTTAAACATCATCATCATCATAATAATAATAATAATAATAATAATGATAATAATAATAATAGTAATAATAATAATAATAATAATAATAATGATAATAATAATAATAATAATAATAATGATGATAATAATAATAATAATAATAATAATAATAACAATAATAACAATGATAATAATAATAATAATATATGCGATTTATATAGCGCACATATCCACTCTCATTGCTGAGTGCTCAAGGCCCTTTACAGTAGTAAATCATATGTTGCATACACTGTAAAAAATATCAACCACCAAACACAACTTCTCTGTTTTCACGAAGTTCAGAGATGCCAACCGTTCCGGAATATGCATGAGGTTTACTTTCATATGAATGCAAAGCATTTAATAGGCGGGTGCTTTTCTTGCCACTGCACGTAGTTACGTGGTATTCCTTAAACTGTTTGATAACAGTAAAACTACAATACTTGGAATCCAGTTTGCATACATTACTTACTTGATGGGCAAGCCTCGGGAAAGCTTTAGGGTTGTCAAGAACAACTTTTGTGTGAAAGGCATGCATAAAATTTGCATCTACATGTATAAGTAAACCCGCCAATTATAAGTGAATAGCTGTCGTGTTTTTATCCCCTTTTAGTTTTATTCTGCGATTGTATTATTAACACTAAATTTTGCCCTCATGTGAATCTTGGAATGGTTGGCATCCAAAAGATTCTGGACAAAGTAAACAACTTTATTCAAGCCTTCAAAATAGCTTCATGAACACAAAAAAAGTGCCCCCGTTCATTTTGCGATGCCCGTTTGACATTTTTACCCAGAATAAGAGGAAAGGAAATGTCATCTGTGTATCTAGCTTTTATGCATGCTTGAATGCAGTTGTTTACTTTGTCAAAATATAATGCAACTGTTTTAAAGGTCAATTAACACACTGCAATCACTCCAGACATGGGTGATTTCAATTATTGAATGAAGTCTCTCGTTCCAGTACACATCTTGATAAAATTAAAAAGTGATCCCAATTTTTGTGTATACATCTTGCCTTTAAGTCTCTCTCGCTCACCCGTCTTTCTCTGTTCATGCTCTTTAAAAGTGCATATATTCACTGTCAATTCAATTATTTTCTTCTGTATTTTTTGCACTACATCAATCCTCTCCCCTCTCAATTGGTTTCTCTCTCTCTGTCTCTCTCTCTCCCTCTCTCTCTCTCTCTCTCTCTCTCTCTCTCTCTCTCTCTATCTATCTATATATCTTTCTCTCTATCCACGCTTTTTAACAATACACATTTTCATTATGTACCATTTCATCCCTGCTCCCTCCATACAAATAGAATAGCATGCGATTGATTCAAGCCTTATCCTATACCATCTAGATGTATTGTAAACAGGCTGTCGAAACTACAGTCAACCTTGCATAAGCCGAAGTCGTATATGTCAAATACTTTCCTAAATCAAAGGTCTTTTCAAGGTCCCTTCTTTTTGTATTTTATTGTTTTTACCTCAGCAAGTCAATTGTATTTTTAAGTCAAAGGCATTTCTTCAGTCCTAATAGATTCGATTTAGGCACGGTTAACTGTATTTATAAAATAAGGGTTGTCAGTGAATAATATAGGTGTTGTCAATGTCCTCAATTCTGTACTTCCCCATCCATGTCAACATAACACGATATCAACTATTTCCACAAAATAAAGTTGGTCATGGACAATAGAGCCGTACACAGTGTATTCAACTGTGCGGACACAACAATGACAAGCCGGGTTCGATTTGAATGGCATTACAAAGGAGCATTGAATTTGGGTTCGACTTAATTTTTCATAAATAGATTATATCGTGTTACATGAAAATTACAATGATAGCCAAGCAAAGTCATAGACATAGTCATAGTCATAGCAAGCCGAGAAACACATAGGTGATTGGGCTGTCATTTCAACGTAGATGAGGAAGTTTATCGTTGAAAGTTTCGACGAAAGGCTACATCATTTTTTAATCATTCTCTCAAAACATGCACTCAATCAGAAAGAATGCAGGATGTTAAACTACCAATATGCTAATAACCATGGAACTACAATACTTGGAAACCAGTTTGCATACAGTACTTGCTGCTATGTCAGGTAAGCCTCATGCAATTTTTAGGTTTTGAAAAACAACCTTTGTGTACAGCATATGCATAAAATTTGGAACTATTAGTAAACCTGCCTATTCTGAAATGGGTTCAAAGGCACACACTTTAGATCTTAGAAATTTCAAATAGTACAACTTTTCTTTAATATTTTAGCATAAAAAATACATTGTATGCAAAATGAGCAACATCATATAATTTAGTTTCAAAGGGATGAGAAATCAAATACATGCATCACATTTTGAGCTTGATCAAAATTTAAATTAGATTAAGCAGGGCTCAAAGTTATTAATTAAAATTAAGCTTTAAATAAACGCTTGATAATTTGATTACATATGACCGATACTGCTAACCAAATATCAATTTTCTAAGACTTTTTTTGTCTATTTCACTTCAAGGGGTTACTAAAATCTAAAAGCATACATGGGTTTAAGTATCCTGGGCTCGGAGTTATAACATAATTTTTCCTGTGATAGAGAAAGGCATATCTGTCAAATTATATGGATTCTTGAATCGGAGATATAGGGTGACACAAGTTTATCTAGATTAGACAGGTTGATAAACAATGGTACTTTGTGCTATAAATAATAATTACTGATGTCCATTTATCAATCATTATAGCTAAAGAATGTACTGTTCGGATGGTTTCTCTGTTTTTGTATTAAGCAATCAAGCAAACTCCCTGTCACCCCCTCCCCCCCTCAAAATAAAAGAATGGACAAATCGGCTGAGAACCACATAACATGTGAGCTAAAGAATAAACTTTCAGGGAGGCAGTATTGAAATTACATCCCTGCGTGGTACTCTGTAAGTTGCAGTAACGCAAGCAACCTTTTACATTAAAACATTTGTCACAAATCATTACAGCTCCAAAACTTTGTCAAATATTTATGCTGACACATTAATTCACTAAGGAACGAGACTGTAGATGCACAAAATATAACGTCTGTAGTATTGCTAACAATCGTGTGTAATTTGGTGTACATGAATTCATGTGCATGTACCTTACCAGTTGATAAAAAGACATATTTTGTCAGTTATGAAAATTGTGCCTTTTATTTTTCCTTTTGATTTCCATATTTGTTTACAGAATGGAAAATGTTCTTCAGATATTGATGTACAATTATGAGAAATAGGTGTCAGATGTATTTATAATCTTATAAAAAGGTATTCCCATTTTAGTCAAGGTCACCAAAGACAACTTTTAATATCCTAAGTTTCCTGTTTACACTTCCATGTGTGAATTTCTCAAATGAATCTACTATCCAAGATTATACAGATTTTCATGGGTTTTGTTGAAATGCCATATACCTGTGAACATTTTTTTTCATGCTCTCCAACGCAACCAAGGATATCTGCACAGAGATGCCAACAATTCCAGAAAATACATGAGGTGTATTTTCATATAAATTCAAGGCTTTCACCACAAGTGAATGACTGAGAGTTTGGTTATGGTTGTCACGTTTTCCCTCACTTTTGTTCAGCTCTTGCATTATTCACATTCTAATTTTGACCTCATGCATATTCTGGAAAAGTTGGCATCCATGTTCGTATAAATTTGATTCGTGTGAATATGCTGAAAACTTGACACTTTCTCGTGTCCCAAACTTTGGGAGGGTTAGTGATAAGATTCACTGCAAAAACTATGGTTTAGGTTTACACAGATTCGTCACTCACAGTTTGCAAAAAAATCCTGGAACAAAAGTGGTGTAATTCTTAATATACTGTGTCAGAATGATAAATTATATTCCATTTGAGTATTGTCAATAAAATTCACCTCATGTATATACAGCACTTTTCAAATGTCACACACACACAAAAGAGGAAAACTAAATTGGTGTTAATTAAAACTACAGTGGAAACTCAATATAAAGAGATCTGATATAATGAAATATCTGATATAACGAAATATCTTATATAAAGAGGTAAACAATCTGGTCCCAGCTCTTAACGACCTATTATTTTTAAACTCTGCTGTAAAGAGATTTCTGCTATAACAAGGCATTTTTGATGGGCCAAGCACCTTGTTATACTGAGTTTCCACTGTGTAAATTTGCAGTGTAAGCTCTTTTGTGGTCTGAAAACAATATGAGTTCCTGTACAGTCAAACATGTCTTAGCGGCCATCTGTCTTGAAGAAGAGTCTAGCCAAAAATATTATTTTTGAACAGAAACAGAAAAAATTGGTGAGTAAAACAAAAAAACATTTTAAGAAAATCGGACAAGTAATAACAAAGTTAGGAATTTTTAAAGATTTGAAAAAATGGGCCAATCAGTGGAAATTCCAGAGATGTTGCTAACTTGAGGACATCATGGGTGCACAACTAACCAGAGTTTTTATTATAAATATGGTGCAAAATTCATCATTTTTACAGAAAGTTGCAAAGTTTGTATGAATGTAAACATGCAAATAGTAGATATCTATCATAAAGATATCCTAAGGTTACAGTTTTGAGGAAATCATATTTTGGGGGAAAAAGTAACATTTTATGATATTGATATGAATGTAATAAATGGTCAGTTGGCACCTATGACGTCATCAGTTGCCAATTTGTCTTAATATAAATAAACATTCATTCACTAGTTGTCCAATATTTCTCAAACTTTTTTGTTCTGTTCATCTAATTTTTCTGCTCCTGTTGAAGAAATATTATTTTTGGCTAGATTCTCCTTTTAAGTAAATACTTGTATACACTGGCAACCTAAATTGGTTCCCCCCCAGATTGATATATGTGGCCACCCAAGGGAAAAAGTGGCCACAATTAATATATGGTCACTTTTCTCCTTGGGTGGCCACTATAGACAAGTTTGACTGAATATCAATGATCCTTTGTCCATCGTGTTAAATGGATAATCTGTCCATCAATGATAAAGGAGTTATTCTCGCGACACCATCTTTTTATGCTCTTAATAGAGGTAGCTCCATGCCTCCACATCCAGCACTCACACAGGAACAAACACGATCCCAAATCTAGTCCACGTTTTCATGATGCAATGTTCGTTAGGATGTCACCAATAGGGGGCGCCATCTCACGATGAAGGCTGAATGCCGTTGGTGTGTGGTGGACGGAGCGTCTTCTGAAGAACGTGGGCATCAGCGGGCTCGATACGCTTGTAGTAGTGCTCTTTCGTCTCGATGATTTCAAAGTCAAACTTTTTGTAGAAGTCGATGGCGGAGTCATTGTTGATTTGCACATGACTGTGAAAAAAAGAAAATAAATCAAATTATTCCTTGAAATGCTAAATACAGTTAAACTTCTTTATAACAAGGTCCTTGGGCCCATGAAAATTACCTTGTTATATCAGGTTCCTCACTATATCAGGGTAAACAACAAGGAACTATAAAGAGCTGGGACCAATAAAATCACCTTGTTATAACATGTATCTCGCTATATCCGACCTCTTTATAATGAGGTTCCACTGTACATGTATCTTATTTTGATCATGATATTAATAACATTGTGCATTCATACCACAGATCACTGCCATTGACAAGCAAGTCCGCAACCTGTTGGTAGAATACTTTTTTGCAGCCTAAAATTTGACTTTCCAAGATTGTTGTGTTATGTTCAAGAGTACTAAATGTTAGAACTTATCATCAATCAATCAAACACAAAGATTGGTCATGATAAGCACATTTATAGTTATTCCCATAATAATTCTTTTATTCGGGCCTCAAATTAATGGACCATGCGTTCAAAATTCAAAACAGCCGTTGACCGCTCGTTGACCAATAGCGCAAGAGTCTCTCTTAATGTGTATTCCGCATGGTGTAGCAGTGTATTGAAGTGTACACTGTATGTGCTCTTCCAATGTGTGTGTGTGGTAATACGCTAGGAGTATCGCGATACCGTTGGTGTCAAGTGTGCAAATGTAGTTTTCAACCTGATGAGGGCCTAGTTTAGTAAAGGAAATTAAAATTGTATGTATCTTGTCCTTCTATTACAGTCGGTTTTTGACAGCATGAAGCTTTCCATGCCAACTGAATAAGCCTTATAAAGTCTAACCTCATAATAACAAGGTCTTTGGGACCAGAGGAATTACCTCAGTCTTTATATTGAAACCTTGTTATATCCGGGTCAAAATACAATCAAATGCAAAGAGATGGGACCAGGAAAATTACCTTGTTATAACGAGAGCTCGTTATATCAGTACTCTTTATAACAAGGTTTGACTGTATTTCAATTTAAAAGGCTTTTGTAGTGTGGTCAAATTTATTTGTGTTTGCCAAAAGACAAACGACGTAATAGCTGTTTGCAAATAAAAACACTATGCAGTTATCAGAAAGATGCATACATTAGTTTTGCCAGATGGAAAAACATTTTAGCCTGTCCAACATAGCAACAACTACTCCACGCATTGCACATTCCCTGTATAGAAATACTATTATCAGATGTAAAGATATTTTTACATCGAGCATTTGACAAAAAAAAATGTGCATGAGATTTTCCTATTGCTATAAACGACTACAATTCTGGTTTTCCAGAAATTGGAATCCCTAATAAACTAACGAAATTGAAGCTAATGGACTGAAAAAACTTACAGATAAATATTGTCGATTCGGCCATCTTTCTCACAGAAATCTAAAACGTGTTTCAGCATCATGGTACCTGCAAAGAAATAATTTAAAAAAAACTACAATAATAACAATAATAATAATAACAACAACAAAGCATCTTATTCCTCCAAGGTAGTCGCTTGTTCTTACTTCAACTGTTCTCCAAGCCGGCCCTGCAATAGCAAAGAGTTTCTTTTCTAACCCACGTTTATTAGATTCGCATCCTGAAAACCCCATGATATGAATACCAAACACAAAATGATCTCATCTGTCTGACAGGATTATAAGGTATCAGTAGATTTGATTGATGTACAGTCTACCCTCATTATAACGAGGTCCTTGGGGCAAGAGAAATTACGTCTTTATATTGAATCCTTGTTATATCCCGGCCAAAATACAATAAAATACAAAGAGATGGGACGAGGAAAATAACCTTGTAAGAACGAGAACTCGTTATATCTTTGCTCTTTATAACGAGGTTTGACTGTACTAGTACTTACCAATTCCAAGTTTCCTATAAGGTGCCAAGCATCCCAGAGTCATAATGTAGAGTCGTCTAGCTCCTTGCTCTGTGGTGTCTATCCTACAGCATACAGCGCCAACCACAATATCATTGTAGTATGCTAGACGAAAAAGTAAAGTATAGTGTTACTCATGTTATAACAAATTGTTCATACACAGGGAATAATTTTTCTTTTCACATTTGATTAGCAGTTTTAGACACTGAGGAATCTTTTTCAATATTTTACTGTTACAGCTCTATGTAGAAAAATTGCTACACAAAACAGCTTTTGTAAGGCAATTATGCTAAAATGCATAACAAATTGCAATGCGATACAAGGAAAATTATTCCATAATACATTATGTGCAAAGGCATTTGGAATATTTAGCAGAATTGTTGATTAACATGTTAGTTTCATTACAAGAATAAATAAATTGACAAACACAGCGGGTCTAATTTGTGTTAATTAATACAAATTTCTAATTGATATTTCATGTTCTTGTTACTTTACATTTATCTTTTAACAATGAAAATGATGGAAAATCCGCTTCCTATTTCACAAGAGATTGGCAAGTTGTTCAAAAAGATTTAACAACATCTTGGAAACATTCCTTATTTTCTCAATCAAAAGTAAACAAACATCATATTCATTTCTGTTCTTTGTACTCAACTTTATCTTTATCACTGCACCTTCAGTTCAACTTATCTAACTTATCAACATTGCAAGTTTTGTTAGAGTTTCTGCTCACTAGTCTTTTGCTGCAGAGGGATTGTTTATTTCAATCATTAATAAACCACGGTTTACATTGTAATTTCAATCAAATTTAATAAAATGGAGAAAGTTTAGATTACCTAGTTTTGCCAATTCTCCTACTTCCAAGACATCCTTGTAGAACTTGTCATTATACGAGACAGGGAAGACGACTGAGTTGACTTTCTTGAGCTGCTTGATGTTGTGTGAGGTGATATCACCAAGATCCTTCCTCCCTCTGTAACGAAGCATAAAACACCCCCATTAACAGCAATGGAACAAACCATTCAAAAACTGTATAGCAGAAAATTTTTGCGCTTTTCGCGGTGAAATTGTCGACCACAAATTTTAGATCTACGAAAATAATCATTACAAATTTGTATGAAAAGTAACATAAGGACAAGTAATGAAGTACTTCACACACTGACACAGTGACAGTGTAGAAGTGGCACGATAGCGCTATCATTATGGTGCTGTCACATTAATTCGCGCATCATATTAATTCGTACATCTTATGAATCTCCACAAAATCGATGAAATATTGTAAATCTGACATCACCATCTTAAAGTTGTTTATTTGCCTAAATTGGAAATTTTCTTAGGAAAAGGACCAAAAACAATGAAAATATTGCCAAAAGACTAAAAAGATCGGCAGATTTGCTTGCATTTGCAGAAAAACACGGGTTTCGCGACACTGAAGTGAATCCTTCCAATTTGCAAAGAATCGGAAAACATCCCCATTAACAGAAATGGCAATGCACTCCTGGCCCTGACAACTGCAGTGCCGACTACAGCTGGCAGCGGTGCGCAACCATTCTTCAGGCCGCCAGGCCAGGCGTTCATTTGTCTCTACCTCCGCAAATAGGTCAGAAAACTCGGGTGAATCTCACTTAATAAGCACATGAATTCAATGTAAAATCTTTACAGTTATGACTTACAAATCAAACTAGATCTATAATACATCGAAAATGAACGATTACATATTAACTCACTGTGTCATCTTGCTCAAATCGATGGAATTTGGAGAACTTTCCACAAAAGTGAATCCGAGGGTTGGAAAAACGTGAAATCGTAAGGTCAAAGGTCATTGAACTCTACTGAAGCATAGGATTTATTATGTCGTTTTATGATGTATAATAGCAAAGAGAGAAAATATGTNCACAAAAGAAAGAAAGAAACAAACAAACAAATAGGGATTCTTGAAAACCTTAATTAAAAGGCTTATTACAGACCCGCTTAATTAGCACGCAAGCATGACGAAAGAAGATGGGAAGAAAAAAAAAATAAATATTCGTTTTCTGCGTGAACGATTTCTAAAGAGTGCGAATTTTATTGAAACGAGATTGAAATGCTACACAAATCGAATCGTCTAGCTTCTCCCTGTGTAGAATTACGCATCGCATATCATGTGATTTGCAATAACTGTATGCATTTGTCTATTGGGGATTGACAATCAAGTCTCGGCTGATAATCTTGGGGATGTAAGTTTCCATTATCATTTACACTTTTAGTTATTTAATTAACTTTATTCTAATTTATTCATGTCTGACGTGTTAGTGGATATTTTATAATGCGTTTAGCTTACCCGGGAATGGGTGAAATTAGAGTTGATTTGACGATCGTGCCTTGTTAGGCCGAGGGGGTTGGGCTGTGTGAGAATGAAAATCAGCAGACCCGGCCCACTCAAAAAAAAAAAAAATAATTGGGAAGCTGATCTGGAATATAATGCATGAAATGAGCTAAGATGAGGGTTAGGAATCGCCTGAAAGGTGAAAGTAATGGTGAGGATGAGGAGGTTTTGTTTGTTGGTTTGCAGAGCATTTCCATGAAGATGGAAAAGATGTAATGTTACAATGTTTCAGCCAGAATTTCAACAAAATTTCAGCCAGAAAAAACAGAATGTTTGTGGTTTGGTGAAAATCTTTTTTTTTGTGTGTGTGTGTGCTGGGGGGGGGGGGGGGGGGGGGGGGGGGGCTTATAACGAAGTCTTACCTTATTGCTCATCAGTGTTGGATGTGTAATATCTATGCTGTTTTAATCTCATTTTTGCAAAAATGTGCAAATTCAACACTTTTTAAAATTGTTCATGCAGATATTGGACATTTGTATGCTTGTTGATTTCATTTAATTATTCATTTTATGGAGAAATATTCCTCAGTGATCAATTGATGCCTGCATTGGGCTTGGACTTCATGGCAGCATCATTTCTTTGAGGACCTTTCCTGTCGACATTCTGGTCTTGACTTGTATTTTTTACTACAAAAATTAACTGACTTTATTATTACCTTTATTACCGGATGTACTGGAAAAATACATGGATCTGCAGTCGAGTTTCCAGGTCTATCTGTCATCCGACTCTTATCTTCTCACATGGTTTTATACATTCTAGAATGTGTCAGTGACAGTGTCGTGTATCAGAGGATGCAGGTTCTATTCAAGCTCTGACCAGGGATGAGTATATTGGTAGTCAAGCCAGTACTTGTCTAGTTTGGTTTTGAATTTACGCCATGTATTTTTTTAATATATGGTGCTGTCACATTAATTCGCGCATCATATTAATTCGTACATCTTATGAATCTCTACAAAATCGATGAAATATTGCAAATCTGACATCACCATCGTAAAGAGCGTTGTTTATTTGCCTAAATTGGAAATTTTCGTAGCAAAAGGACCCAAAACAATGAAAATATTGCCAAAAGATCGGCAGATTTGCTTGCATTTGCAGAAAAACACGGGTCTCGCGACACTGAAGTGAATCCTTCCAATTTTCAGACAGAAATCATCAAATTTGTAAGTAAGCAGACATACCATTCGATTCCTTGATATTTTGTGGTCAAGCTACTGTAAATTTTGCATCTTAGATGGAAGCAATTTTATGGTAAATCTTGTTCAAAACGGGGCCTACGAATTAATATGACACAATTTGTTGACAATTCTCGCCATTTTCCAGCATGGAGCGATGCGATCGTTTCGTCAATCGAATTTTGATATCGCGATATCTCCGTGATTCTTTCGTGGATTAATTTCATTTTGGAAAATATTTGAAGCCTGAAATATCTAGTTTCATTTCGTGCCAAGATTTTAGAAAATAATTTTGTATTTTATGAGATATATTGTGCTAAGTACCACGATCCAAAAATGCTCTAGAAAAAGGATACGAATTATTGTTACCCCATCATACAAGTAGATGAGACTTTTTATATTTTTTTTAAATTAATATTTCAATAATTTATTCAGAATTAAAAAAATAATAATCCTTACATATGTAGATGTGCAGGTCACTTTCCATTCATCTTTATCTTGGTATTTACATGTAGTTTGGCTCTGTTTTGAGGTCAAAGCACTGTGAGCGGATGGGACAAAAGATTTTTTTTTACAAAGTAAGCAACTTCATTCAGGCATTCACAAGAGCCTGATACACACAAAAGAAAGTACCCTTACTATTCATTGTCTGATGCCTGTTTGACATATTTCAGTAGAATAAGAGGGAAGGAATTTTCTTACACTTATCTAGTTATTGCGAATGTTTGAATGAAGTTGCTTATTTTGTCTGAAAGCCTCTGCATCTTCCGGTCACAGTGCAGTTTCTAGTCAGTTCAAGATTGGTATTCAGTTCAGGTTTGTCGCTATCTCTTATTCAGTTTCTACATTACACATTCTCTCTTAAGGTACCACGCTCTGCGCATGCACACACCGAAAGCCTAGTAGGGTCTATCCTTGCAGACTAAATCCCTACTGCTAAAGGACCGCTACAGCTCCGCTCGGCCGGTGTGACCACACCTTTACTCAATATTTTACCATCTCTGCTCATTGAGCTGTAATTCTGATAACTTTCTTCCCTTCCTGTCTTTTTTTCAATATCACTGTAATGGGGTGTTGCTCAAAAGTTGCAGTTCATCAGAACGCGTCAATCAAGATCATTGTTTCATGCGCATCTTGTTAAAAGCGCATACCGCGCGCGGAAGAAAATGTGCGTTACAATCTTCAAAGTTGCAATTGATTTGCAGGTGAACAACACCTCCTAAGGTTCCTGTGTTGGTATTTGTTATTTGCCTGATTTTCCCTTTACGTTTGTTGATTTTTTTAGCTTTTGAATGTTTTATTTTATTCCTTTTCCGTTGTCAAGCAGCCAGGAATTTCTATATTCTTCTCTTCCTATTCAAAATATCACTTTCCCCACTTGTCTGTTCCTCATCTTTTAATCTGTCATGCTTCTCCATGTATCCCTTTTCATTGTGCTCAGATGATCCTCATTTCTTTCTATTCATCTTCATGCCTGAGCATACACTGTCATCCACCCGACACTCCTAAATCATTAGCATCTCCATTCCTCTTCTCTTTCACATATTTGTATTTCTTGTAATGAACTTTCCTTTTCTTTGTTATTTTTTAGATATTGCAGATAATTGATTTAGCTTGTTCTGATTGGTTGGGCTCTTATTGTTCATATTCATTGAAATATCTTGGAATCTATAATTTGTTGTGTTTCCTGAACTGCAAATTTGGTTTTGGGCTGGTAGCCACTTGTTTAATACCAACGTTCAGTTTGTAATAAGCGTAATGCACAAGCTCATATCAGAATCTACCTTTATCCTTCTGTTCTATTGAATTAAACAAAAACACAATTTGCATTGACCTTGTACACGAAATCATGTTTTGAAGCAGTTTTTAAACTGACATGATTCAAGGTATGATGTGTATTTATGTATGTTCATGTGTTCATGTGTGTTCATTAATGTTATCTTTGTCACTTTTTAATGTGGTTTTTATAATTGAATAAAGAAGCCTTGAAATTGAAATTGAAAATGTTACATAGTGTGGTAACGGTTTGTTCGATTTCCATATAAAAGTTATAGTTGTGGGAGGATTGAGAGAACAAAATGAGTATGCCGCATTTTTATGAGCAGAAATTATCGTGTTGCAAAATGATCATGAAATTTGCGAAGAGAGGGGAGGGGGGCTGGGAGGCCCCTCACCCGCCCCCTGGACTTACAAGGGTTATGGATTGTAGTGTTTGAACAAAGTCACTCAGTAATTTTTTCAAATGATGGGTGATGTTAAACGCCAAGCTTTCTAGAATGTGGAGAGAAAAAACATCACTGTTAGGTGATACTGTTCCTCTATAAGTTGTTATAACATCACTCTTTCCTTCCGAATTGTTTGTTTGTCTCTATTTTAATGTCTGTTTGTATGTCTATTTGTTTTTCAGAAGAAGGGATAAACAAGCGAAATAGTTCATCATGTTGAAGGTCGGAGATGTGGAGAAGGAAAGCCAGTATGGCTACGTCCATGCTGTGTCTGGTCCTGGTAAGTGAAAGAAATCAATGTTTTCAATAATAATGTAACCTGGAGAAATCTATACTTTTCCAATAACATTTCCCAGTTTGAAGTAATGAAATTATGGAATATATACATTGGGCATAAATTAATCCAAATCAGTCTTCAAAAAAAGGTGGTCCTATAAGTCAAATGACGCTTGTTACATGTACATGTATCATAGTTCAAACAATACAAATAATTCATAGGTTTAAGATAGTTAAGAAAATTTTGCTCAGAAGGAAATTAAAAAAAAGTCAGGAAAATGCACTCTTAGATATTTTAGTCATCTCTAGATAGTTCAAACCATTTGAATAATTAAAGTTTCCACTAATTCAAACATTATCTGAACACTATAAAGTTGAATTTTTGTAAAAATTCAATCCACATATGAGGGAATAAAAATGTGATATACATAACCAGTAGTTTAGTGTAATGCATGTATGCTACCCTTTAATGGTGGTTGTTAGATTTGATCAGTAGTTGCTGGTATGTACAGGAAATAGCCTGTATCTGTACTTCAGATTTCCTGCGAGGGATGACGAGAAATGAAACATTACGCAATCCACAGATTTTACTCACCTCCTTTTTTCCCTTGAAGTTCTGTAGTGCCTTGTCTTTTTTATCTACTTTTTGTATTGTTATTTATGTATTGATAATAATATGCAGTTCCTATATAGCGCTTATCACCTCTGATACATGTCTCTAAGCGCTCTACACTTAAAGAAGAATGAATCCTAGAGGATAATATACACCTATAAGAAAGGTATCATATACCACTACTAATCAGACTGGATCAAGCTCTAAAATAAATTCAGAAAAGTGTAAATTTCCCGATATTTTAGAACAGGTCTTCGTCTGCTATCACATCACAAGGGGGCTGCCATTTTGTTCTGAACAGATATTTTGAGGTGATCCATTGATATCATTTTGTATGGCAAGGGAAATATTAATTAAACTGTAAAATAGTTCAATCTTTGGCAAATAAAATACGTTATGTTGGAAAAAATGCGTAATAGGTGTCCAATATTTTAGTACGACTTATAAAAAATAATTCAGTCTTCAATTCATCTGTTTATACTAAAGAAATGTGCTTTTAGTGGACTTGCCTGGCATAACAGCATTTCTTTTATTTAGCAAGCCTTCTAG
>BQKZ01004327.1:26989-37001 GCA_036244855.1 Temnopleurus reevesii
TATCTATTTATTTATCTATATTCATATATATATATATAAATATATGGTTTATTTTTCTTGAAATGACTTTTCAGATTATAATTATTATGCTTTCATATAATATTATCTTTTTTTAATTTGAGTGAAAAGAAAAAAATAAAATAATAATAATAAACAAAAACAAAACAAACAAGGAAAGTACCCAATGATATATATATGATTTCCCATCCAATTTCCTATTGCTCTGAAGCAATTTTGCCATTTGATCATTCAATTTCTGTTTTCAACCGTTTACAAATAACAAGGTAAACCTATGATACACATGATAATACGAATGATTGACAGTCCAATAAGAATATGAGGTTTGTCAGCTTTAAGGGTTCAATCATGGAATTATAAGTTTGAGCGCCCCAAACCCTGATTTGTAAACCCCCTATAAAAATGTATTCATCTTCATACCGTGTTTTACATAGAAAATAAAAAACGTCATAGGGGTACTGGTTCTGAAGGAGGGGGGGGGGGCTTTTTAGGCTCTAATCAACATTTTTATATCTATATAACTCTCCATCTAATTGATCTCACTCTCTCTCCCCAGCTACAGCCCCCAAATCATCAGCCCTCTTTCTCTATTTTCCATGTCATCAATCTCTATTCCTCTCTACAATATTTATTCTCTCTCTCTCCCGAGCACCCTCACACCCTCCCTAATTCTCCTCTTTCTCCCTTGTATTATCTATCTACTTCTATTCATCTCCCTCTCTTTCTCTCTCTCCTTCCCTCCCTCTCTCTCTCTCCCTCCATCTCTCTCTCCCGAGCTCCAGCCTCTCCACAATTATCTGCCCTCTTTCTCTATTCTCCATGTCATCTATCTATATTCCTCTTTATCTACAATATTTTGTTCTCTCTCTCCCCAATTCTCTGTCCTCTTTCTCCATTTTATTATCTATCTACTTCTATTCGTCTCTCTCCAGAGTGCAACAGCCGCCCAATTATCTGTCCTATTTCTCTATTCTCCATGTCATCTATCTCTATTCCTCTTTATCTACAATATTTTGTACTCTCTCTCCCCAATTCTCTGCCCTCTTTCTCCAATGTATTATCTATCTACTTCTATTCGTCTCTCTCCAGAGTGCAACAGCCTCCCAATTATCTGTCCTATTTCTCTATTCTCCATGTCATCTATCTCTATTCCTCTTTATCTACAATATTTTGTTCTCTCTCTCCCCCCAATTCTCTGCCCTCTTTCTCCATTGTATTATCTATCTACTTCTATTCGTCTCTCTCCAGAGTGCAACAGCTTCCCAATTATCTGCCCTCTTTCTCTATTCTCCATGTCATCTATCTCTATTCCTCTCTATCTACACTATTTTGTTCTCTCTCTCTCCCCCAATTCTCTGCCCTCTTTCTCCATTGTATTATCTATCTACTTCTATTCGTCTCCCTCCAGAGTGCAACAGCCTCCCAATTATCTGTCCTCTTTCTCTATTCTCCATGTCATCTATCTCTATTCCTCTCTATCTAATTGATCTCTCTCTCTCTCTCTCCCTCCCTCTCTCTCCCCAGCTACAGCCCCCCCCCCCCCAATTATCTGCCCTCTTTCTCTATTCTCCATGTCATCTATCTCTATTCCTCTTTATCTACAAATTTTTGTTTATCTCCTCAATTATCTGCCCTCTTTCTCCATTGTATTATCTATCTACTTCTATTCGTCTCTCTCCAGAGTGCAACAGCCTCCCAATTATCTGCCCTCTTTCTCTATTCTCCATGTCATCTATCTCTATTCCTCTCTATCTACACTATTTTGTTCTCTCTCTCCCCAATTCTCTGCCCTCTTTCTCCATTGTATTATCTATCTACTTCTATTCGTCTCTCTCCAGAGTGCAACAGCCTCCCAATTATCTGCCCTCTTTCTCTATTCTCCATGTCATCTATCTCTATTCCTCTCTATCTACACTATTTTGTTCTCTCTCTCCCCAATTCTCTGCCCTCTTTCTCCATTGTATTATCTATCTACTTCTATTCGTCTCTCTCCAGAGTGCAACAGCCTCCCAATTATCTGTCCTATTTCTCTACTCACCATATCATCTAATATTGACAGTGTAGGTACGGTTTAAGAAAATGTACAAAAATCTATGCTTCCTTTCTTTCATCTTTATTAAAATTTAGGATTACTTTCACATAAATGCTTTTATATGCTAAAACCACATTGAACTAGAATTCACTTCTACCATCAGAATCATACAACCATCTTTCCATCATAGGATTTGAATTAAATGCTATTTTTTAGGCTAAAAGTCCCCTAACTTTGTTTGGCGACACGTGACCTCCGTCGATAGCTTCTCAAATCCGTCGAATGGAACATTCAGTACGTTCCCTATAGTCTCAGGCACAGGCCCTTTGATTTTCAATGCTAAAATTTGAACAATACATAATATAGAGTGTGCTATCAGAGTCTGCTATCGGAGACTGCATTACTTGTGAATTGAGCTCCCTCCACTAAGGGGATTCATAACATCAGGAAAGTAGTCTATGACTGCAGACTCTAGATTGTGTACTGTGCAAAATGCTGAAAAGCAAAGCTGAGAGTCTGTCCCTACAGACTACTGCATTTCTCGTCCCTCTGCAATTCATTTTGGAAAGGTAGAAGGGGTACAGCATGCATCATGAGCAGAAGGGACGAGTGATTGTGGACAAAGAATTAAGAATTAAGGTATTCACAATAGCTCTAGACTATATACATGTACACACAAAAAAGTTACTTCACTATTCAATGTGCGACGCCAGTTTGACATTATTCAGCAGAATAAGAGGGAAGGATTTTCCTTTTGGGTGTCTAGCTAATATTGTGAATGTTTGAATGATGTTTTTTTTTTTAAGGCACGCGCATCGTAGTTTATCTTAATTATAGTCTAATGAAGGCTAGCAGAATACAGCAGCCGAAACGTCACTATACTAACATTCTACATTTGCACATCTTGAAACAACTGCTCACGGTAATCAAAATGGTATAACAAAACCAGACAAAATAAAAACTCCAGCCTTCACAATAGTTCTAAGCAGACAGAAGAAAGTGGCTTCCCTATCTATTCAGCAAACAGTTGCGCCATATGTTCTTCATTTCTTCACAAAGGAATTGGACAAAGTAAACAACTTCCGCTTACGCATTCATACTAGCTTCATGAACAAAAAGGAATGTGGCTTCCCTGTTTATTCACTGAATAAGTGTGACACATGTTCAATATTTCTCCACATCATGAATTTTTTCTTGTGTGCATACACAGCATTTTTATAGCTCTCAATACAAAGTGTTTCTAAGCACTCTGTGCGCCCTCCTACAGCAAGGCCACCACTTGGTACTCACTGCATTCAAGGAGTGTCTTCCTACCGGTACCCATTCACCTCACCTGGGTTGAGTGCAGCACAATGGGGATTAATTTCTTGCTGAGGGAAATTGACATTGTGGGAATCGCTGCCAACCTGAGTCACTGGAAATTCGTAATAATCCTACTACTAATTAGTAATCTTTGGATCTATTACATTGAAATGCATGGTGTTTATGTTGCCAAAATTAGTATTCTTTACTAGATCTAACACCAAACTTGACAAATCTCAGGCCCAAATTAGCAATAGTTACTAAAAACTTGTAATAGTTGGCAGGCCCAAATTAGCAATAATTACTAATAATTAGTAAATGGTAGCTATGCATGGGTAGCATTCTAACCTACAACCCTCTCGTTGAAAGTCAGAACCACTACACAATACCTCCACACATTGTGAAAGCTTGAATAGAAGTCGTTTACTCTGACGAAAATCCTTTGTCCCTTCTGCTCATTTGGACATGCTGTCATGGCTCTAATTCATACAGTGGAAAATTGTTCTAAAGAGATCTGATATAACAAAATATCTGATATAAAGAGGTAACAAATCTGGGCGTTGCTTTACCAAGGTGAGAGAGACTTTAAGGACGACTTTAAGTTTGACTGGTATCAGTTCTTGCGCTGAATGCGCATAATAGTGTAAACCATTGCGTGCAAGAAGGGATATCAGTCGATCTTAAAGTCATGCGTAAAGTCTTTCTTATCTTGGTGAAACACCACCCTGATATAATGAAATATCTGATATAAAGAGGTGACAAATCTAGTCCCAGCTCCTAATAACTTGTTGTTTTTTTAACTCTGCTATAAAGAGATTACTGCTATAACACAGTATTTTTGATGGTCCCAAGCACCTAGTTATACTGACTTTCCACTGTACGATCTTGACATCACATGGGAGGACATGGATCTATGTCACCTCAGCTGGGCATCAATGCTGTTAATCCTCAGAACAGTTTGGGGTGTGGAGAATTCTGAGAAAAGAAGAGAGTAGAAACAAAATAAATGAATATGCATGCATAGATGACGACTGTTCAGGAATATGCATGAGGTGTATTTTCATGTTAAAAGAAGAGTCTACTCAATATTTGAGGAAAATCAATTGTTGTTCAATCAATTCGCACATTTATTTGGCAAAATAAAAATCAACAGGTTAAACAAACAATTATAATGTTAAAAGGCATGACGGGGTTGCTAAAAAAGTTGAGAACTTGTAAGTAAGCAACCCCTGAAAAACAATCGAAATTACATGAATAAAACAAACAAAAAAGAAAAGTTCCATAGACAAAAACAATAAAATACAAAATGAGATACATAACATATATAATATATAGATAAATCAAAATTTGAATTAAGATTAGAATTAAAAGATAATATGACAAATTATTGATTGATATAGATGCATAAAACATTAAAAAAGATATTGCACTGAGTCAGGCATTATAACTGGCAAGAATATTTCTTTTGATGTGCTTTTTAAAAACAGTAAATCCCCGTTCGTCCTTTAAATTTGCCGGAAGTGAGTTCCATTTTATTGGGCCTTGATATTTTATTGATTTGTTAATTACAAAAAAAGCAAATCAGACAAGTAATACAAATGTTATGAATTTTAAAAAATTAAAAAATGTGCAAATCCATGAACATTTCTAGAGGTCATGGGTACAGTAATTACCATCATTTGTGCTTATATCAGCAAACATTATAGTCCATACAAAATTGTGACACAGACACTTGGCAAGCTTATTAAATCTAAAGCCCCAGTCACAAACATGTAGCCACAGAAAACCCTTGTTAAACAAGATTCCTAGTTCAGTTAAGTACTCTGTGATCAGAGTTGCTTTTCCTTCTATGTTCAATGGAAGTTAATCAAATTATTCAGTTAATTCAGACGAAACTATGACACAGACTCTTGTTAAGCTAAACCTAAAGCCCCAGTCACAAACATGTAGCCTTAGAAAACCTTTGTTCAACAAGATTCCGAGTCCAGTTAAGTACTCTGTGATCAGAGTTGCTTTTCCTTCTATGTTCAATGATTAGGTTAATCAGTTAATCCAAACGAAACTGTGACACCTGACTCTTGGTAAGCTAAATCTAAAGCCCCAGTCACAAACATGAAGCCTCAGAAAACTCTTGTTTAACAAGATTCCGAGTTCAGTTAAGTACTCTGTGATCAGAGTTGCGTTTCCTTCTATGTTCAATGGTTAAGTAATTCAGTTAATCCATACAAAATTGTGACACCTGACTCTTGGTAAGCTTAATCTAAAGCCCTAGTCACAAACATGTAGCCTCAGAAAACCCTTGTTCAACAAGATTCCGAGTTCAGTTAAGTACTCTGTGATCAGAGTTGCTTTTCTTTCTATTTTCAATTGAAGTTAACCAGCTCAAATAACTACATTATGATTGATGTTGAAATTGGGCTATTTTGCGACTAGAGCCATAATTCGAATCCCTCCACCTTTTCTTAAATTTGAACTGTATACAGTCAGCCTTATATAAAGAAATTTCCATCCTTCCTGGTCTGCTACCTTACTTTTGAAATGCTGACGTTTTTTTTTTTGTTATATTTTTAATGTATATTTTGTTGGTGTAATTGTACTTTGTATTTTTATTCCTGGGTAGAAATAAACCATCAAAACCCTTGAAAGCGTATAGCTCTTACCTTTATATTTTGCGACTCTTTTCCTTCTCCTGAAGAGAAAGTTGACTTTTTTCTGGCTAACGGTCTTCTCAATCACCGTTGCTTCAATACGCACTGTGTCCAAGCTGCAAACAGAATGTCAAACAATATAGTTGTTATTTTCATACAAGAGACAATATACTTCATTCATAGCTGCCAACATGAGAAAGTGGAAATTAGTAATAATCCTCCCACAAATTAGTAATCTTCACATATTATACATTGAAATGAATGGTAATTTGGGTGTCAAAAATTAATAATCTGTTGTGAATTTTATACAAAAAATAACAAATTCTCGCCCAAAATTAGTAATAATTATTAAAAATTATTAACAGTTGGCAGCTATGTTCCTTGGTTCATGCAAAAATGCCGCAAAGTTTGATTTCAACTGGTTTTATGTTATAATAAGATACCAATCTAGACGTACATTGCGTACGTCTTAAAGCTCAAGTAAAGTTTCAGTAAAAGCGATGATTTTGGTCCCCAAAGTTTGTCTTAAAATTTAAATAAAATTAAATATCGTATCTTGAATATATTGAACAAAATTTTGCTCAAAATATTTCAAGAGTTTTTATAAAGATATCACCTAAAATGTGCAATAAAATCTCAGTCCCCGCTACCCAAAGACTGAATCAATATCTTTATGCCTCTGCCACCGTAAGGTAGTGCCAGAGGCATTAGTTATTTGGGTTGTCCGTGCGTGCGTCCGTGTGTGCGTCCGTCCAAAACTTGTTACCATGATAACTTCAGAACTGCAGGACGGATTTTGACCGAACTTGGCTCAACTATATATCAGCATGTTAGGATGAAATTTTTAAGTTTTGGGTTCAGGGAGTCAAAGGTCAAAGGTCACAGGACAAAAAAACGTAGCTCGTTACAGCGATAACTTAAGAATAAGGGAAACAATTTCTGCCAAACATAGCTCAATAATGTATAAGCATTGGAGGATGAACTGATTAGATTTTGGGTCCAGTGGGTCAAAGGTCGCAGTGCAAAAACCCATAAAAGCTCTTAATGGCTATAACTTAAAAAAATAAAACCAATTTCTTTTAAACTTAGCTCAATCATGTATAATGTGAGGTAGAACTGAAGAGATTTTGGGTTCACAGGGTCAATGTTCACAGTACCCAAAATTGGTAAGATCACCTTAGTTCAAGATTGAATTTGCTCCTGCTTCCTTTTTATCTCACATGAGAAGACTGTAAATATTGTAAATAGGACTCGAGCGGAAACTTAGTTCAAAGCATGTTTTTTTTATAGCAAGAAATACGAGCAACTGAAGTGCGACAATACTCCTTGGAGGTCTTATGCACACTGGAGGCGGCCTGGTGTAGTGGTCATGACTCTCGCCTTTCAGGGTTCAAGTCCCACCCATGGCGTTAATTTCCTTCAGCAAGAAATTCATCCACATTGTGCTGCACTCAACCCAGGTGAGGTGAATGGGTACCTGGNCCTCTTTATCTACAATATTTTGTTCTCTCTCTCTCCCCAATTCTCTGCCCTCTTTCTCCATTGTATTATCTATCTACTTCTATTCGTCTCTCTCCCGGGCTCCACCCTCCCCAACTATCTGCCCTCTTTCTCTATTCTCCATATGACAGTGCAGGTACGGTTTAAGAAAATGTACACAAATCTATGCTTCCTTTCTTTCATCTTTATTAGAATTTAGGATTACTTTCACATACATGCTTTTATATGCTAAAAGCACATTGAACTAGAATTCACTTCTACCATCAGAATCATACGATCATCTTTCCATCATAGGAATTGAATTAAATGCTATTTTTTTAGGCTAAAAGTCCCCTAACTTTGTTTGGCGTCACGTGACCTCCTTTGATAGCTTCTCAAATCCGTCGGATGGAACATTCAGTATGTTTCCTATAGTCTCAGGCACAGGCCCTTTGATTTTCAATGCTAACATTTGAACAGTACATAATATTGAGTATGCTATCAGAGTCTGCTATCAGAGACTGCATTACTTGTGAATTGAGCTCCCAGCACTAAGGGATTTATAACATCAGGAAAGTAGTCTCTGACTGCAGACTCTAGATCTTGCACTGTGTACAATGCTGAAAAGCAAAGCTGAGAGTCTGTAACTACAGACTACTGCATTTCCCGTCCCTCTGCAAGTCATTTTGGAAAAGTAGATGGAGTACATGTACACAATGCACAATGAGCAGAAGGGACAAGTGATTGTGGACAAAGAATTAAGAATTAAGGCATTCACAATAGCTCTAGACTATATACATGTACACACAAAAAAGTTACTTCACTATTCATTGTGCGACGCCAGTTTGACATAATTCAGCAGAATAAGAGGAAAGGATTTTCCTTTTGTGTGTATCTAGCTAATATTGTGAATGTTTGAATGGTGTTATTTTTAAGGCACGCGCATCGTTGTCTATCTTAATTATAGTCTAATGAAGGCTAGCAGAATACAGCAGCCGAAATGTCACTATACTAACATTCTACATTTGCACATCTTGAAACAACTGATCAACTCTCTTCAATTATTGTTCACCACGAGAAACCTCTATCAAACCATAGCTTTTCACTTTGTCCAAAATTCTTTGCCCCTTCTGCTCACGGTAATCAAAATGGTATAACAAAACCAGACAAAATAAAAACTCCAGCCTTCACAATAGTTCTAAGCAGACAGAAGAAAGTGGCTTCCCTATCTATTCAGCAAACAGTTGCGCCATATGTTCTTCATTTCTTCACAAAGGAATTGGACAAAGTAAACAACTTCCGCTTACGCATTCATACTAGCTTCATGAACAAAAAGGAATGTGGCTTCCCTGTTTATTCACTGAATAAGTGTGACACATGTTCAATATTTCTCCACATCATGAATTTTTTCTTGTGTGCATACACAGCATTTTTATAGCTCTCAATACAAAGTGTTTCTAAGCACTCTGTGCGCCCTCCTACAGCAAGGCCACCACTTGGTACTCACTGCATTCAAGGAGTGTCTTCCTACCGGTACCCATTCACCTCACCTGGGTTGAGTGCAGCACAATGGGGATTAATTTCTTGCTGAGGGAAATTGACATTGTGGGAATCGCTGCCAACCTGAGTCACTGGAAATTCGTAATAATCCTACTACTAATTAGTAATCTTTGGATCTATTACATTGAAATGCATGGTGTTTATGTTGCCAAAATTAGTATTCTTTACTAGATCTAACACCAAACTTGACAAATCTCAGGCCCAAATTAGCAATAGTTACTAAAAACTTGTAATAGTTGGCAGGCCCAAATTAGCAATAATTACTAATAATTAGTAAATGGTAGCTATGCATGGGTAGCATTCTAACCTACAACCCTCTCGTTGAAAGTCAGAACCACTACACAATACCTCCACACATTGTGAAAGCTTGAATAGAAGTCGTTTACTCTGACGAAAATCCTTTGTCCCTTCTGCTCATTTGGACATGCTGTCATGGCTCTAATTCATACAGTGGAAAATTGTTCTAAAGAGATCTGATATAACAAAATATCTGATATAAAGAGGTAACAAATCTGGGCGTTGCTTTACCAAGGTGAGAGAGACTTTAAGGACGACTTTAAGTTTGACTGGTATCAGTTCTTGCGCTGAATGCGCATAATAGTGTAAACCATTGCGTGCAAGAAGGGATATCAGTCGATCTTAAAGTCATGCGTAAAGTCTTTCTTATCTTGGTGAAACACCACCCTGATATAATGAAATATCTGATATAAAGAGGTGACAAATCTAGTCCCAGCTCCTAATAACTTGTTGTTTTTTTAACTCTGCTATAAAGAGATTACTGCTATAACACAGTATTTTTGATGGTCCCAAGCACCTAGTTATACTGACTTTCCACTGTACGATCTTGACATCACATGGGAGGACATGGATCTATGTCACCTCAGCTGGGCATCAATGCTGTTAATCCTCAGAACAGTTTGGGGTGTGGAGAATTCTGAGAAAAGAAGAGAGTAGAAACAAAATAAATGAATAT
>BQKZ01004327.1:43015-56727 GCA_036244855.1 Temnopleurus reevesii
TTTTGAAATGAGAGCCAAGGTTAAGTTTTCAGGTTAAGACTTCGGAAATTTGACCTCAGATGACCTTTGACCTCGATCATGACCTGAAAATTGCACTGCACTATTTGGGCTGCCCAATGGACCTATTGTGCAAGTTTGATGAAAATCGGGCAAGGGATTTTGAAATGAGAGCCAAGGTTAAGTTTTCAGGTTAAGATTTCAGAAATTTGACCTCAGATGACCTTTGACCTCAATCATGACCTGAAATTTATTTGCACTATTTGGACTACCCAATGGACCTATTGTCCAAGTTTGATGAAAATCGGGAAAGGGGGTTTTGATTTAGAACATATTCTAAATTGTTGACGCCGCCGCCGCCATCGGAAAAAGCGGCGCCTATGTCTCGATTCTGCTACGCAGGCGAGACAAAAATCCATAACTTCTTAATATGTGTCCGATTTTCTTCAAACTTTTTTTGTATTGAACACCAATTTTTTTTCTGCTTCTGCTAAAAAAATTTTTATCATTTTCAGGTAGACTCTTCTTTTAAAGGTATATAAATGTATTGGCTCAGTTCTGTTCAGTTTTTACTTCATTTCTATTATCAATAGAATGGTCAGGATGCAGAAATTGATGTGAAACGAGCTGATGTATTCACAAATTGCTTAACTGTGTTTCCAAGTAGAAATTTTTGCATGTTCAAACAAACTGTGAAAATACTCTAAATTTGCTATTGAAAAACTGCATTATGGTTATATTTCTGTCTCTTATACACATCTAGATGTGTATAAGAGACAGGAATAAATTCCTGCCGGTACCCATTCACCTCACCTGGGTTGAGTGCAGCACACTATGGGTAAATTTCTTGCTGAAGGAAATTAACGCCCTGGGAGAAATTCGAACCACCGACCCTCTAGTTAAGAGGCGAGAGTCCGAACCACTACACCACGACGCTCCCATTACTTGTATTACTTGTATATTTATATGTGTACTGTGTATTCATGCGTGTATATAAATGTATAATGTGTAATTTTTTAGTAATAATATTTATTTGTATACATTATTTTCTATATTTTTCGAGGGGTATTTATACACTCTGCAAGCTCTGATTTTTTAGTATACCCCTCTATTTCCAGTCCTATCATTATTTAATTTGTTGTTAGATCCTACTATTATACCACATGTTTACTTTTAATGTATGAATTTATTCATATATCTTGATTTATTTGGAACTTGTAATTCTCCTCCATTGCCCCTACCCTCTGGAATAATCTTCCACCTCACATCCAAAATGCTGAATCTGTTGAATTATTTAAATCCCTTCTCAAGACCCACCTAGTTAAACAGTTATAATTTAATTTTGTATTACATTTTTGGAGGCGTACACCAAGTTAGTTTATAATTAGGTATTTTGGTTTCTATTAATTATTAATTATCTATTGGTTTTTTTTATTACCGGTATTATGATTAGACAGACCACCTGTGCGCTTTGAAACAACTGTATAAAGCGCCTTATAAATGTAATTATTATTATTATTATTATTATTATTATTATTATTACTTGATTGGAAATGAAAATAAAAATGAAATATCATTACAATTAAAAAAACAGAAAGAAGAAGAGTCTATCCAAAAAATAATACATGTATACCTTCCTCAGGAGCAGGAAGATCAGATTAACAAAACGAAAAAAGTTTGAGAAAATCAGACAACTAATAAGAAAGTTGTGAATGTTTCAATATTTAGACAAATTGGCAACTGGTGACGTCACAAGTGCACAACTGACCATTTCTTATCATATCAATGTTATAAAATTTTACTTTTTCACAATAAGTATAAATTCCTCAAAACAATTAAATTAAAGGATATATTCATGATAGATATGTAGATCCCCTATTTGCATGTTTATATCAGTACAAACTTTGTATGAAATGAAGAATTTTGCAACATAAATATAAAGAAACTTCTGGTTAGTAGTGCACCCATGATGTCATCAATTTGGGCAACTTGTCTGACAATTTTCACTGATTTGCTCATCTTTCCAAATCTTTAACAAGTGAAACGCCACATGGCAGTCTCGCCTGCATTACGCAATTTGTAAATTGTAGCAATATGACTTTTAACATATTTCAATCAAGATGGTTCAAGTTTGATGAAAATACAGCAAAGGATTTTGAAATAAGAGCCAAGGTTAAGTTTTCAGGTTAAGATTTTGGAAAGTTGACCACAGATGACCTTTGACCTCAGATGACCTGGAAATTGCTCTGCACTATTTGGGGTACTCAACGGACCTATTGTGTAAGTTTGATGAAAATCGGGCAAGGGGTTTTGAAATGAGAGCCAAGGTTAAGTTTTCAGGTTGAGGTTCCGGAAATTTGACCTCAGATGACCTTTGACCTCAATCATGACATGAAAATTGTTCTGCACTATTTACGCTGATCAATGGACCTATTGTGCAAGTTTGAAGAAAATTGGGCAAGGGCTTTTCAAATGAGAGCCAAGGTTAAGTTTTCAGGTTAAGATTTAGGAAATTTGACCTCAGATGACCTTGACCTCAATCATGACCTGAAAATTGCTCTGCGCTATCTAGGCTGCTGAATGGATCTATTGTGCAAGTTTGATGACAATCGGGCAAGGGGTTTGAAATGAGAGCCAAGGTTAAGTTTTCAGGTTAAGATTTCAGAAATTTGTCCTCAGATGACCTTTGACCTCGATCATGACCTGAAAATTGCACTGCGCTATTTGGGCTGCCCAATGAACCTATTGTGCAAGTTTGATGAAAATTGGGCAAGGGCTTTTGAAATGAGAGCCAAGGTTAAGTTTTCAGGTTAAGACTTCGGAAATTTGACCTCAGATGACCTTTGACCTCGATCATGACCTGAAAATTGCACTGCACTATTTGGGCTGCCCAATGGACCTATTGTGCAAGTTTGATGAAAATCGGGCAAGGGATTTTGAAATGAGAGCCAAGGTTAAGTTTTCAGGTTAAGATTTCAGAAATTTGACCTCAGATGACCTTTGACCTCAATCATGACCTGAAATTTATTTGCACTATTTGGACTACCCAATGGACCTATTGTCCAAGTTTGATGAAAATCGGGAAAGGGGGTTTTGATTTAGAACATATTCTAAATTGTTGACGCCGCCGCCGCCATCGGAAAAAGCGGCGCCTATGTCTCGATTCTGCTACGCAGGCGAGACAAAAATCCATAACTTCTTAATATGTGTCCGATTTTCTTCAAACTTTTTTTGTATTGAACACCAATTTTTTTTCTGCTTCTGCTAAAAAAATTTTTATCATTTTCAGGTAGACTCTTCTTTTAAAGGTATATAAATGTATTGGCTCAGTTCTGTTCAGTTTTTACTTCATTTCTATTATCAATAGAATGGTCAGGATGCAGAAATTGATGTGAAACGAGCTGATGTATTCACAAATTGCTTAACTGTGTTTCCAAGTAGAAATTTTTGCATGTTCAAACAAACTGTGAAAATACTCTAAATTTGCTATTGAAAAACTGCATTATGGTTATATTTCTACTGCAGCTCACAAAGTTGTTAAATATATGAAGCGGTATCCAAGCTGCCTAAAGTAAGTTCGCAGTATACATGAAATAAACCTCCATAAACGTTCAATGACATTAAAAAGGTGTTTAGTTTCCAAAGTATGAAACTTTTAAGACCGCTCGCTTCTCATTTGATGGTATCATTCTGAGATATACTTTGAAATCACCTATTGTCAATTGTGAGAATCCAAATGACAATGCAGTCTTTATCTGCCCTCTTTTAACCCTAATCCCATTGGGATATTTCAGTCATCTCAGTTCATTGGGGAGGGGGCTTATTTGGCCCCCCCCCCCCCCNTTTGGATCATGAATCCATAAAAGCTTAGGGCATAAAGAAAAAAAAATTGCTCACATGGAGGCCAGTGCCATTTTTTAAGAGAAGCAATGGTTGGGCGGAAAAAAATTTAAACAATTGCATGACGAAAATGAGGTTTAAAAGGGGATGAAACGCCACAGAGCATCTGAAAATATGTTTTCAATTCACGTTCATTTTCATCACTTGTCACATTCAAATTCATCACTTGTCGGTAAGCAATTTGAAATTACAGGTACATATATGTAATGATATGATGAATGATATGATGAAAATCTGATGAACAAGTTAATAGGACAATCCGTTCTAAAGTTAGAAATTTTCAAATTCAGAGAGATCTGATGATCACTGCCGCTCATGGGAAACCTTGCACTCGGCAACATCAATGGAATCTGTGATGTCATGTTGGACAACTCCTCATTCACTTTGTACATAGAATTTCTAAATAAAAATAAATGTACAAATTAGAGTGAGGTTGCAACATGATTCTTCTCAAAATACATCCATAGTCGATAAAGAAATGCTATGCCCCAATAAAAAAAAAAAAATTGTTGACTCTTTCAAAAAGAGGAAAATGTGAAGTTTTATATACAGAGTGAATGAGGAGTTGTCCGACATGACGTCACAGATTCCTTCAAAATTGCCGATCGCATGGTTCCGCATCAGAAGTAAGTATTGTCATACCTCTGTCATTTTAAAAATTAATAACTTTTGAACGAGTTATCCAATTTTGCTCAAACTCTCTGTTTGTTCATCTTATTTTTCTTTATTCAATGAGACCAAGACAATTCCAAGGCTTGGTTTCCCTTTGAAAATTCATAACTTTTGAACGGGTTATCAAATTTTGCTCAAACTTTCCGTTTGTTCATCTTATTTTTCTTTCAATCACTGAGAGCACAACAACTCCAGGGGTTGGTTTCCCTTTTATAATATGTATGCTAAAATATTGGTCTTTACCTTTTCGAGACGTATTCTGTCCCCTACATCACACTGTATATGACTGTGAAGGAGAACCAGATCGCCCGTTGTTACTTTGTACTGCTGTCCACCGATGAGAATGATAGCGAACGTACGTCCTTGGTTGATGTCCCCAGCCACTGCTGATAAAACATCTACATGTGATAGACAAATAAAATAAGCAATTAGAAGAAGAGTCTACCCAAAAAATAATATACCTTCGTCAGGAGCAGGAAAATCAGATTAAGAAAACAAAAAAAGTTTGAGAAAAATCAGACAACTAAAAGTTTTTAATGTTTCAATATTTAGACAAATTGGCAACTGGTGACGTCACAAGTGCACAACTGACCATCATATCAATGTTATAAAATTTTACTTTTGTAAATAAAAGTATAATTTCCTCAAAACACTAATTAAAGGATATATTCATGATAGATATGTAGATCCCCTATTTGCATGTTTATATCAGTACAAACTTTGTATGAAATGAAGAATTTTGCAACATAAATATAAAGAAACTTCTGGTTACCCATGATGCACCCATGATGTCATCAATTTGGGCAACTTGTCTGACAATTTTCACTGATTTGCTCATCTTTCGAAATCTTTAAAAATCCATAACTTCTTAATACGTGTCCGATTTTCTTCAAACTTTTTTTGTATTGAACACCAATTTTTTTATCATTTTCAGGTAGACTCTTCTTTTAAAGGTATATACATGTATTGGCTCAGTTCTGTTCAGGTTCAGTTTTTACTTCATTTCTAATATCAATAGAATGGTCAGGATGCAGAAATTGATGTGAAACGAGCTGATGTATTCACAAATTGCTTAACTGTGTTTCAAAGTAGAAATTTGTGCATGTTCAAACAAACTGTGAAAATACTCTAAATTTGCTATTGAAAAACTGCATTATGGTTATATTTCTACTGCAGCTCACAAAGTTGTTAAATGTATGAAGCGGTATCTAAGCTGCCTAAAAATAATTTGTACGTTCGCAGTATAGATGAAATAAACCTCCATAAACGTTCAATGACATGAAAAAGGTGTTTAGTTTCCAAAGTATGAAACTTTTAAGACTGCTCGCTTCTCATTTGATGGTATCATTCTGAGATATACTTTGAAATCACCTACCATATGTTCCAAAAAAAATGACAACGGGGCTTTCAGGATTAATAACTTTTGAAAATGAATATGAAAATAGATGCGGTTTGGCATGTCGAATATATAACTATTCACCTATATCTGGTGAAAATTTCAGGAGATTTGCTTCAGGGGTTACAAAGAAATGAAGCTTTTTGTATCGGATGTCATAATTCCGTTCTGCACAAGGGTTACTTCAACTTCCAATGTTTCACTGGTCAAAATGAATGTTACTGTCTCTATAGTCAAATTTTTCAAAAATCTACTCATTATGCTAATTAGGCTTTAATTATGCATAATTATGCATGAATTCTAACAAACAGCAATAAGTCACTTGCTGAAGCTCCAAATGTGCTGATTTTTGGTCTAGATACTCATAGTAATGTTTCAGACATATTGTCATGGAAAGAAGCTGCAATCGAAATCTATTTCTTATGTATTATATTGTTTTTGTGAATTTCTTCTGTATTTCTTTGTTTTTTAGACTTTATTTCTATTGTTTTTTCGATGGGAATTGTTGGTGACATTATTATAGTCATAGAAAATGAATTTTAAATTCAGTTCATGCATTAATATGCAAAATAGACAAGGATTTATGAATATTGACTAAAAACACAATTTGCATTGACTTTGTACATAAAATCACGTTTTGGACTCATATTTGGCTCGAGGAATATTTTTCAAATGCGCGTAGCGTCGGTACCACATACCCGGTCATCACAAATTTGGTGTCAAAAGTTGCGCGAGACTTGAAAGATAAAAGTCAGAAAAAATTATGGCGCGAGCTTCTCGCGTTTCAGATTTATCGCGAAAATTGTCGAGGGGGGGCTCCCCATGGGATTAGGGTTAAAGAACCTCAGTTCACATAAAGTACTTACCCAACTGGTTTGTGACGACTCTACTTGAAAGAGAAGAACTTTCTTGCTTCGTTGACATGTATCTGTAGGAGTTGGTTGACGTGCATCTGTAAGAGTGGGTACATAAGAGAGAGTATGAGCATGTTCCAGGCAGGCATGAAAGAACTCATCTCACCCGAGAGGGGGAGTGGAGGGGAGGAGGGGAAAGTGGAGAGGAAAGCCTAGGTGTGGTGTTAGATCGGTTTATCCCCACTTGGTCCAATGCCATCTCGTCCAATTATCTTTATTATTATTATTATTATTATTATTATTATTATTATTATTATTATTATAGAGTGAGAGAGAGAGGGAGAGAGTGAGAGAGAAAGAGTTAGAGAAAGTGTGAAATGCATACTAAGTAATCAATAGCAATTTAATTTTCAACATTGAAACGGGATGGATCAAGTATAATTATATTGTGGTAGTTTTTCCTTTGGCCACTAAATAAAATAGAGGAAGCCTAGATGAGTGATATAATACGGCAAAAAAAAATCACAATTTCATTTCTATGGCAAGCAAAAATACCCCTAGTCTAGAAAAGAGGGGTGTATACCATTTGTGAGTAGCATAGGAATTTAACAAGGTAAGAAAAGCAAAAAAAATAATCCGGAAATAACTTTTCAATTTGTATTTCACCTATTCATATATAATTCTTCAGGGATTTTTCAATTTTAGTGAGAAGTAGATGGAAAGAAAGACAATTATAATAATAATAATAATAGATGCAATTTATATAGCGCACGTATCCACTCTGCTGAGTGCTCATGGTAGCATACATGTAATTCAAAGAGTACTGAAGAGAGTGAGAGCAGTGTGAGTCTGCATGATAAATGAACACTGTTCAAAGCTAAACAATAAAAGATTAGATCAGCCTGGATTAGATTCTAACCTGGTGAGAAGCGGACGATACTGATTGATCAGGAGACGCCATGACGTGCTGAGACCAGTGACTGGTGTGTGAATCTGCTCGATAGAAGCACATTTACCTGCAAATAAGTAAAGAAGCAATAAGCAATTTATTGAAATTGATATCATCTTGGACTCCTTATGATGTGGCCTGACATCTGTCAGCACAACAAATGGTCATAGTTACAATGTAGATAATAGGCTGAAAAGGCCAGTTATCGTTAGTTCAAATTCATGCACACTTCTTGCTAACAAACCTACATAGTATTCTCTAAAGGGGAACTTCACCCAGACATTGTTGCACTCTCAGTGGATGGGTAAAGTACAATGATCAAACTCGGAAAATTTGACCAAAATCCAACAATCGATTCGACAGTTATGTTTTCAAAGTTTTTATTTAAACTCCTCAAGGGCTCCTTAAATGGGCAACGTACAGGTACAAAATGACTGCAAACATAGAGTTCTCTCCATTCACTTTGTACACAGAGTTTCACATTTTCTTCTTTAAAATTATCAATATATTTCCTTTTGTTATTTACAGAACCAGCTCTGAAACATGATGTAGCAAGGTGAACAAACTTGACTCTTGTGATGTCACAACAGGATTGACATTTGAAACAAATTTAAGGGGCGTTCCCTACTAAGCCAAGATAAAATTGGAAAAAAAATATTAAAAATAATATGAAACACATTTGGACCCTCTTTCACTGAAAAGGGTATTGATAATGGCATAATACACCAATACAGATCAACTTGTATTTTCATAATAGTACCCCTTTAAGTAAATGGAGAGTTCTTCTTGTTGGCAGCCATTTTGTGTTTGTATGTTGCCAAATTAAGGAGCCCATGAGGGGTTTAAATTAAAACTTTGAAAATTCATAACTTTTGAATGGATTGTCGGATTTTGCTCAAATTTTTACTGATTGACCATTGTATTTTTTCTTCATCCATCAAGCACACATCAATGTCTGAGTTCCCCTTAGTTTAACCCTAAAGAGACTGGGCTATTTAAGAGTCTGATAAAACTGGAGGCGGGGTAGCCGAGCATTTTAGGGGAGCCTCCCAAAGGATCTTGGCCGCTGGTCACAAAAACTTTAATTCCAGCAGAGTATATGATGGGGTCACATTAATTCGTATCCTTTTTCTAGAGCATTTTTGGATCGTGGTACTTAGCACAATATATCTCCTAGAATACAAAATTATTTTTTAAAATCTTGGCACGAAATGAAACTAGATATTTCAGGCTTCAAATATTTCCAAAAATAAAATTAATCCACGAAAGAATCACGGAAATATCGCGATATCAAAATTCGATTGACGAAACGATCGCATCGCTCCATGCTGGAAAATGGCGAGAATTGTCAACAAATTGTGTATAATATTAATTTGTAGGCCCCGTTTTGAACAAGATTTACCATAAAATAGCTTCCATCTAAGATGCAAAATTTACAGTAGCTTGACCACAAAATATCAAGGAATTGAATGGTATGTCTGCTTACTTACAAATTTGATGATTTCTGTCTGAAAATTGGAAGGATTCACTTCAGTGTCGCGAGACCCGTGAATAAATGCAAGCAAATCTGCCGATCTTTTGGCATTATTGTTTTGGGTCCTTTTGCTAAGAAAATTTCCAATATAGGCAAATAAACAACGCTCTTTACGATGGTGATGTTAGATTTGCAATATTTCATCGATTTTGTAGAAATTCATAAGATGTACGAATTGATATGATGCGCGAATTACTGACAGCACCATACGAATTAATGTGACCCCATCAAGGCATCATATGATGGGGTAACGATAATTCGTATGGTTTTTCTAAAGCATTTTTGGATCGGGGTACTTAGCAAAATATATCTTGTAAAATACAAAATTATTTTCTCAAAATACTGGCATGAAATGAAACTAGATATTTTAGGCTTCAAATATTTCCAAAAATAAAATTAATCCACGAAAGAATCACGGAGATATCGCGATATCAAAATTCGATTGACGAAACGATCGCATCGCTCCATGCTGGAAAATGGCGAGAATTGTCAACAAACTGTGTCATAATAATTCGAAGGCCCCGTTTTGAACAAGATTTACCATAAAATAGCTTCCATCTAAGATGCAAAATTTACAGTAGCTTGACCACAAAATATCAAGGAATCGAATGGTATGTCTGCTTACTTACAAATTTGATGATTTCTGTCTGAAAATTGGAAGGATTCACTTCAGTGTCGCGAGACCCGTGAATAAATGCAAGCAAATCTGCCGATCTTTTGGCATTATTGTTTTGGGTCCTTTTGCTAAGAAAATTTCCAATATAGGCAAATAAACAACGCTCTTTACGATGGTGATGTTAGATTTGCAATATTTCATCGATTTTGTAGAGATTCATAAGATGTACGAATTAATATGATGCGCGAATTAATGTGACAGCACCATACATACATACACTGCTGTCGTGATTGCGTGATTGAAGAAGGGTCTTCAAAAATTTATCACTAACTCACCTATTTCCCCGAACGTTCTCCAAAAGATGGCACTACGAGCTGTACTAAACGAACGTACAAGAGCCGACATCTTACTATGTTCTCTTGTAATCAACTTAATATTTGTCAAAATAAAAAATTATTTGAAAACTGGTATCAAGCCAGGCAGAAGACCCGCTTGCTTCAAGCTTTAAATTAGCGTAAATCTACCTTTGACCTAATAATTGTTATCGGTGAACGAAGAGGGCAGCAACAATGTTATGGGTTGCGGTTTCTGTGGTAATTTTGCAGTACTCGACTGAGGCGGAATTATTTTTGGCAGACTAATTATTCTTTTTCAAAGTGCTTTTATTCCTGGTGACAAAAATCCCCTATCACACAACTTAGAAATTATAGAACGGGAAATATTGTTCTTATCCCTAGTATTATTCTTTTCAACTTTGAATTTTCAAAGTCACAGAAATATGATCGATCCTTTTCCATTTCTTCACCACATCTGTGGAATAATCTCCCTCGGGCTATCTGCAAGCATTTGAATGCGTGGATATGTACACGTGATGATCTTCAATTTGATCCCCATTAGCATCATGTGTCTGTTTATAATCAAAAGTACTTGCTCTCATTACAATGCTCTGGAAAGTCCTTTAAAAAGAGGCGAGAACATCTATTTCTGACATCTTAATGCTCATTTCAACCACTTCGACCGATGGGCTATATTTTTTTGGTGTATGGTAGTCGTACAAGAGTAGTGAATACTTGACGAGTTCATGCGTTGATATGTCAAGTAAAAGTGGCCCAAAATTTGACATCATCATGATCCTGATATTCAAAGTAAAATACTTTTGTGGATTAATGGGGATCAAAGTGAAGATTATCACATGTTTAACTTGATCCAAGCATTCAAATGTGTACAAACCCAATAGGATGAATGCCCGACTTGCGTTTACACGATTAAACTATGAAATGTTTGAAGAGTTGCATGCAATGAAATGGTTAAATGAAACTAGAATTTGGGGAAAGGTAAAAAGAATGCATTCCCAGTCAATCCAAGCAAAACAAAAATTATAAATAATTATTAGAATACAGGCACTGCAACAAAATGTTATACGGTGTATGTAAACTTTTGACCCCCTTAATTTATGCAATTTTGGTAATACGTCCACCAAAAATATTTTAATATTAGATAATAATGAAAATCGTTTCACTGAAATATAGTATTAGAGATCATGTTTAACTATCTCAATCAGAAAAAAATCAAAACAAACATGTATATAAGTTTGCAGAAGATGAGAGGAAACATGTTTACATATGTATGTAAACTTTTTACCCTAACTGTAAAAACATGCCATTAGTTCATGTTTCTGACCTAGCCATTCGTGGAATGGTCTGCCTGAGTTCGTTTCATCGTCTTCCTTGGACGTCTGTCCCACTCCCTCTTTAACTCACATGATGCTATTTTTGGGTAGACTCTCCTTTGAACCCTAACTATAGGCCGGCGAGGGGGCCTATACCAGAAATTAGCTTTCTATCACCAGTATTTTGTGATTTAGAGCATAATTGTATTTTTTTTTTTGAAAATCTGATGATGCAAATTTGTATTTTATATGATATTCTACTCGCTTGCAATTTTTCGCGGCAATAGCGCAATCGACGGCCGAGAACAGAAGGGGGAGCCTGGGAGCCCCCCCCCCCCCCCCCCGGCTATATTATGACAACTCTCAAAATAAGTCGGCCTAGGGTTAGGGTTAAGTTTCAGATGTCTTGATAAAGCTTGTATAGCCTTATTTCCTTTGTGTTTTTTGTTGTTTATTTTTTCTCAATAATCTGAATAACCTACTTGCCCCAAAATCCATACGACATCATGGCCCGGATCTTTGGAACGCTTCACCAGAAAATGTTAAGTCTTCTCTTTCAATTTGTTCATTTAAATCCAAGGTCAAAAGCATGCTACTCACAGTAAACAATGTCAAATTTTACACTCCTATACAAACTCCACTCTCATTTTCACTCTCATCTTATTCTCTCCCACCATCATCCTCATTTACATCCTTTTCATCTTCATTCTCATCTCCATCTCTTTAAGATTTGCACAAATCGTGATATTAATTCTGCGCATCGAAAAATTATACTGATCAACCATACCTGTTTTTCTCAGGGTTGTCTTATTTTTCAAGCAATTTGCTTGTACAAGATAATCCTTCTTGTATGATTTACATGTTATACAGTGTATGTTGACAAATTGTCATCACAGTTTAAAGTATTTTATTTTATATTTATGTTCATTTTTGTGACCTTTTGTCAAAATTATACTCTTGAATGATGTTATTTTTACTGATATACTTCGAAATTATGTTGTATGCAGAAGGGAAAAAATAGAATACAATACCGTAATAATTAAGTCAGACATGAATACACAAATATACGATATTTTCTGGATACAAGCATGTACATCACAATCAATGTGGATGAATCTCTTGCTGAAGGAAATCACGCCATGTGTGGGTTTCGAACCGCCGACCCTCTATATAGTCAAAGGGAGACAGAACCATTTAATGATAAACAATTAATAATAATTAGATAATTTACAGAGCGCAGTCATGGATTCTACTGCCGCTTTGATGTTAGGGTCTGTGGATATCGTTACTAAAATAATGTATAAAGGTATACGGTACATCTTAGATATCATTGAAAAGCTTCAAGAAATAAATGCGTTTTAACAAGTTTTTAAAAACAACTACAGATGGAGATAATCTTATTTCTAGTGGCGATTTGTTCCAAATATGTATATAGGTTGTAATATCGTGAACTTTAATAATGACAAGATAACGACTTATAGTTACATTTTTCTTTGATTATTATTATTTCGTGATTCTAATGTATATATTTTGATTTTTTTCTTCTATTTTGCCTACAAACCCCATTTAACGTTAATATTTTGATAGTAACTTTATTGTCATTTTCGTGTTGTATGTCAGTTGTATTTTATTGCATAACCCCATGAGGGTGGTTGAGTAAATAAACTAAACTAAGCATAATGCTATTTTCAATAGGAAAATTAATTGCCTGTTCTTCAGACAAAAATATTCCGCGGGTGTTGTAGGAATTTGTGATTTTTCTGGAGGTCAGCAGAGAGTATATAGGATGAAGCAGCACAGAAAAAAAGCTTCAATTCTCAGCAGCGCAGCTGCTTTTTTAAAGAGGAACTTCATTCAGACATTTTATCTCAGTGGATGAAAATTTCAATGATCAAATTGTTAAAATTTGAGCAAAATCCAACAATCCATTTAAAAGTTATGAATGTTTAAAATTTTGATTTACACCACGAATGGGCTTCTCAAATTAAGTGGCAACATACAGGCACAAAATGGCTGCCAACATGGAGAACTCTCCATTCATTTTGTACGCAGAATTTAACATTTTCTTATTTTTCTGGAAAAGTAGACAATAAACAGGCGTGCACCCAGGATTTTGATACGGGGG
>BQKZ01004328.1:18149-31143 GCA_036244855.1 Temnopleurus reevesii
TGAGCAAGGTTATGATTGTAAAACTGTATGTAAGCAATTGAAAACATCAGTTATCTGGCTGCATCATCTTTTCTACAAATGGGAAGCAATAAAAGTCAACAGACTGCTTTCTTCTGAATCGGCGCAAGGGTGTCCACGTAAGGACAATCACAAACGAAGCATAAAAAGATGATTTTAGAGGCTTTCAAGTAGCCCCCAATAAACCTTGTGCAGTGTGGACTTTGGGAGTGCAGATCATCTTGCAGATGTCTCGACTAATCGGGCAGAAGGTCCTTAAGACTGGAAAAGTGTCTATGCTCTAAAACTCCCCCTCCGCGAGCTCTAATAGGTGGTACCTTAAAGCCCTTACAATTCAAATGCTGTGCTGTATTTCTGTGATTGTCACAGGACTTGGGTACTCCTGTGGCCACTCCGAAGCAAGAATGTTGTTGATTTTTAAAACTAACCATTTGCAGACAAGGTGAACTAGTGCTCTGATATGGCTTTCCAACTGCTTAAATGAGGTAGTTAAAGGAGAATTAACCTCAGATGATAATATACACCTATAAGAAAGGTGTCACATATCTCTACTAATTGGACCGGATCAAACTATACAATGTATTCAGAAGAGCGTAAATTTCCCGATATTTCAGAACAGGTTTTTGTCTGCTATCACATTACAAGGGGGCTGCCATTTTGTTCAGAACAGATATTTCGACGTAATCCATAGATATCATTGTCAATGGCAAGGGAAAAATTCATCAAACTTTAAAATAGTTCAATCTTTGGCAAATAAAACATGTTATGTTCGAAAAAATGCGTGATAGGTGCCCAATATATTAGTAAGACTTATAATAAACAATTCATTTTTCAAATAATATGTTTATACTAAAGAAATTTGCTTTTAGTTGGCTTGCCTGACTTAACAGAATTTCCTTTATTCAGCAAGCCTTCCAGGTATTGTATTCTATTGTTTGAATACAGGTGAAAACGTAGTGCTTTGCCAAAAACCCTATGTAAACACGAATGTATGACTTTAAAAGGCCAACCTGTACTACAGATTCTTCTTTTTGTTCTGGTCTTCATCTGATTTTATAACGCTATAGAAAGTCACATACAATGGTTGAAATAGCCAACCGATAATACAGATTCCTTTCTTTCATTTGTTTTGTTATGAAGAAGCTTCATGTCATGCTCCATGTCATACGTCATTAATCCATGTGGTACATCATATATGCCATGAAAAAAGAATTTCAATGCACAAAAAACGACATTTTAAAGAACATTAGACATTAGTGTTAAATAATAAAATATATGTCCACATACATATCACATATTTTCTGAAATTTTAAATCATTTTATTATCGATCAAGAAAGCTTTGATTTGGGAACAAAAATACTTTCTCGTACCGAAAAGAAAATGGCAGCCCCCAGCTAATGTTAGCAGATGATAACTTGGCTCAGATAATGACAATTGAACTCTAAATTTTGTAATTTTATATAAAATCGCATATTCGAATCATTAGATACATATTATTCCTTTTGAAATAAACCGATTTATTCTTTTGAGTGTAGTTCCCCTTTAACTATAATCCATGTCCATGATCTTAGTAAGGTGGCAGAACAAGACTTTTCCAGATCTGGAAGGAACCGGCTTCCATCAAGGAATTCTGATTGAAACTACTCTTAATCATTCAAGTGAACCACATGGTAAGCACAAAGTACGAGGAGACTAATACAGTTTAAAAAGGCGAACTCAGTCCAAATAAAGTAGGTTTATTGGACAACTCCTTTGATTCTTATCAAATGGCCGAATAGGTCTTTGAGTAGGCATGCTATGCGTGTCCGATATTTGCCAAGGATATACGATTGCCATGCAGATATTGGTGAAATATTCTGCAAACTCATTAAGTATTTAGTATCCATCGAAATACAGAGCTTTGACCGCATGTGGCTTTTATTACACATTTGTTGTGTACTTTAGCTAGGGGTTCACATAATTTTGCAAAGTCTCGTTTGACAATTTTATTGTTTTATTTTCAAAACATCAACATTTCGCCGTCCATTCAGTTGTGATAAGTAGTGCCATATGTAATGCAAAAGTAATATCAATTCATTTTACTGTAAAAACTTCTTGGATTTTGAAATTTTACATAAATGTGCATTTTTGGTAGGGGTTCACATACTTTCAGGCACAACTGTACCTTCCAAACTAACCCCTCAAACAAATTTGCAAAAATCAGTTAGCCTTCTGGTCCTAAAATGAGTCAATATTTATAATCTACAGCAACTGACTAATTTTTCTATTTACAAAAATATTTAAACCACCTTCCTATTGTCTTGTGCTATTGATGATCCCGCTTGGGCCTACTCAATCAAATCCTTTCGTAATACTACATTTTTTCCTCTTAATGCCCCCCCCCCCCCTTGATTCTCAACCAGGTAGGTTGGGTGAGGAGATTTTGTCACAATCTATTGGTTTTACAATTTGATCAAATAGGCAAAAGACAATAGGTAGGTAATTTAAATATTAGTTTAAAAGTAAATCAAAAGACCAATTCCAGAATAGAACAAAAGTTAAATACCTGAACATTGGCTTCATTTTTATGAATTGACAAGATTTGTACAAGGAGTTTAGCCCCTTCTGCTTCCATGACAGCAAGACAGTTTGCTGGTTTACGAAGTACTATGGCTGCAACAGCTCCACACCCAGCCTCACAAACCTACAAAACACAAAGAATTTGAAAGAGTTTAAATATGTAATAAAAAAAAAATGAAATGACTGCTGATAAAGCACGACAATTATACTGCAAAAAAACTTGAGATAATAAACCAACTAAGTTTGAATTAACACACAAATCATGAAGCATGAAAAACAATAATCCTACATAAATAGCCATAAAACTTGGGCCTACATAAGGAGATTCTTTAATGATTGGTCATAAGCTTGAAAATAAAATTCAAGAATGGTTGTGCATTTTCGGGACCTGCATATTGCCCCAATCATCAGATTCAAACACACACACAATCTTCATTCCAGCAGAGCATTTCATGTTCCCAATGAATAGGTATACATTCAAAACAGGGTGACTTGCTTGAGGTGGTAGCTGGTGGTAATAAGACGCATCTGTGGTACACAATATCAGTTGTAAGGTTGTTTTAGCTGGTGGTAATAGGACTCACCTGTGATACACAATATCAGTTGTAAGGTTGTTTTAGCTGGTGGTAATAAGACTTACCTGTGGTACACAATATCAGTTGTAAGGTTGTTTTAGCTGGTGGTAATAAGACTTACCTGTGATACACAATATCAGTTGTAAGGTTGTTTTAGCTGGTGGTAATAAGACTTACCTGTGGTACACAATATCAGTTGTAAGGTTGTTTTAGCTGGTGGTAATAAGACTCACCTGTGATACACAATATCAGTTGTAAGGTTGTTTTAGCTGGTGGTAATAAGACTCACCTGTGATACACAATATCAGTTGTAAGGTTGTTTTAGCTGGTGGTAATAAGACTCACCTGTGGTACACAATATCAGTTGTAAGGTTGTTTTAGCTGGTGGTAATAAGACTCACCTGTGATACACAATATCAGTTGTAAGGTTGTTTTAGCTGGTGGTAATAAGACTCACCTGTGATACACAATATCAGTTGTAAGGTTGTTTTAGCTGGTGGTAATAAGACTCACCTGTGATACACAATATCAGTTGTAAGGTTGTTTTAGCTGGTGGTAATAAGACTCACCTGTGATACACAATATCAGTTGTAAGGTTGTTTTAGCTGGTGGTAATAAGACTCACCTGTGGTACACAATATCAGTTGTAAGGTTGTTTTAGCTGGTGGTAATAAGACTCACCTGTGATACACAATATCAGTTGTAAGGTTGTTTTAGCTGGTGGTAATAAGACTCACCTGTGGTACACAATATCAGTTGTAAGGTTGTTTTAGCTGGTGGTAATAAGACTCACCTGTGATACACAATATCAGTTGTAAGGTTGTTTTAGCTGGTGGTAATAAGACTCACCTGTGGTACACAATATCAGTTGTAAGGTTGTTTTAGCTGGTGGTAATAAGACTTACCTGTGGTACACAATATCAGTTGTAAGGTTGTTTTAGCTGGTGGTAATAAGACTTACCTGTGATGCACAAATGAAGCGTGACATGGCTGCTAGGATAGTAGGGATACCTCCTGCACTCACAATAGCTAGCTTTACCTCATCATTTCCAGCAATTGCTTTCAGTAGACCAAGAAGTTGTCTCACAACAACCTAAAGATTTGAAATACAAAGTACAATAAATTACTGATTCAAATGGAAACAACTACATGTTTAGGGTTTTTTAAGTGCTTTATGTGTTGAAAAAAAGATGCTACTATGTGCGTTAAAAAAAGCCCTAGGTGTTTGAAGAGTTTGACAGATGTTCAATAGTATTATTTACATCCCATCCTAATGACTATACATAAATCCTGTTTGTGTAATTGGTTCAAAGGACATCATACTTCAATCTTCTGCAAATCGATATACTCCATGCTCTTTATAGTCAAGGCAACAACTAGCTATATCTTCACTTTTAATTGGAGTCAATTTTTGGACTGTTCATATTCTTGTGAATTATAGTATAGAAATATACAATGACTCTCGAGGTCCTGGGTAAAACTATTCGCACGAATGAGTATCAAATAGTACCATCCTCCCAAGGGCCAATGCTCATGAGTATGAACAAGTTTAGCAAGTACCGAGAAACAAGTCATTGTATACTACTTTCAAATCCCTACTAACAACAGCAACAATGAAGTAGTCTGTAGTAGCAGATTAAATGTTCTTTCCTTGTCTTCCACTGTTTAACTTGACCTTCTGCATCATTAACGCAATAAAAAAGATTGACAATTTGTTTTTCCAGTCTCTGGCTCGTCTGCTCGTTCAGCACATCATGCGAACGAGGCCCGCCAGAAGTTTCCCAGGGCCATGTAGCTAGAATAGTGGTGACTAGTCCACGGGCAGGTCGCTTTTAGCCGAGTACTCATGCGCAGAAAATAGTAACTTTCTCCCTAGGGAAAAAAAACTACTATTCATACTATTCAATGATAAATGGCTTTCTTAGAAAATTAATTTATTCTTCTCGCCTGTACACTCTCAATGCAACGATCTTAGTGTAAGGGATGTAATAGGATATAACTCACCTATTCCATGTCATGTAAACCCTCGGAAATACCAGATAACATTATGGATTTTCAGAGACTGGCATAGTTACTATTTTCTTTCGGACTTTGCCCCTCAAAAAATAATACCATGCCAGTGAGCTGAATATCTATAATTTCAATTAGAAATTGTAATTGCATGGGATATTTGATAAGTATCTCCAAAATTTCATCACTATATCATACAAGTCATCCTTTACCATGGCATCACATAGGGCATTCATGCAAGGAGGGTCTTTTGCCTGAGTATAGTACAATAAATCCTCTTTATTTTAACCCTAACTAGGCCGGGCTAATTTGTGAGTTCTCATAGCTAGGTGGAGGGGGCCTCCTAGCCCCCCTTCAGTTCTCAGCCGTTGATCGTGCTATCGCCGCAAAAATTTGCACGCGAGTGGAAAGCTACGATTTTGCTTAGTCAAATTTTTGAAAATATCACAATTTATTTTTAATGAATTAAATTTGAATGAATTTAATTTATGCATCATGAAAATACATTTTTTGCTATAAGATAACTGCATAGGGATGGTAGAAAGCTAATTTTTGGTAGGAGAAATCCTTGTATCATTCCCCACAATTGCATTTCAAAAAGATTCTGCTGACAAACTCAATTTCCTATGTTTTGTATTTTTCTTTAATTTCTCATGAATTTCAATGTTTTTTTACCTTTTTTTTTTCATTGTCTTTTTAGCAGAATGTGTGGCAAATATTTTTCAAACATAATTGTACCAAAATTAATTGGATTAAACCATTGAAAGCAAAAATATGAATTTTTATTTGAATAAATCGCAAAAACACAATTTGCATTGACTTTGTACACAAAATCATGTTTTTGAGCAGTTTTGAGGCTGACATGCGTGTATAAAATGGCACGTGGCTACGTAACGGTAGGTCCAAATTTTCGTGAAAATGGTCTTAAAAGTTGCAGGAGACTTGAAAGAAAAAAGTCAGTGAGCCACATGATCAAAAACTTTCGCACGGCGAAACGATTACGAAATTTTTCATTTTTTTCAAAAAATGTGAAATGTATATGAAATTTTAAGAAGAATATCCTCAATATAAAAATTTTAAGAAGAATAATATAATTCATGACATATTTGTCTTGTGGGTACATGTACTATTGGTCACTGTCTAAAACTTTATTTTGAGCCCAAACAAATAGCACACTACATAAAGCTGGAAGGAACTTCTGAATATATCACTCTTAATATGGGGCATCTTTTAAAGCCCAAGTACAGTTTTGGTAAAAGCGAATATTTTCATCACCAGATTTTGTCTTCAAATCTATATGAAATGAAATGTAGTATCATAAACATACTGCACAAAAGATTGTGCAAAAAATGAACGAGTTTGAGAAAAGCTATAACCTAAAATGTGCAAATTGAAATAGTGTGGTGCAGCACCACACTATTTCAATATTTTCTTTCTTGATAAAGGACAACTTTCCATGCTCAGAATTGGATGAAAATTTCAGAATTTAATTGTTGTGTATATCTCTATTAATAGCATTCTATTGTCAAATCTCGGAAACAATTTGTATATGCTCGATAACGAGCAAAATAATGCTATAACCAAGAGAGGGCTCTAAATATGATTTAACAGGCAAATTCAAATTTTCAAAAGAATCAGTTCGTAAAAAAATATGCTATAGTCTCAAAATGTGTATAAGAATTACATGTCATGATAATCATCCCCAAAATAAACATTCCATCATCTTTACCAAAGCTATACTTGGTCTTTAATCGGGTCAAAAACACACCTTTTCCAAGCAAGAAACAGAGACTTACGAATTTGAGAAAACTGTAATCATATTGCCTGATTGGTTAAATATGGATGCTGTAAGGGATATTTGAACCAGACCACATGGTGAACATGTCCTTCAACACAACAGCTGTTCCCTGGCCGTGGGTGGTCTGATCTGTGTGTGATTTTACCTAATAAATCATATAGCTCAAAAGCCTTGTGTTGTGGCTTGTCATTCAATCACAGTAAAGTCATCCTGACTTCATACATCTATTTGCACTTTGGGAATGAAAACTGTGTTCTTGATCCAATACAGATATTTCCCTGTATAAAATTTAGCTCTTCAGATAGCTACATTGTAAGATTTCAAGCTTCACTGTCATGTAAAAATGCATGAGGCTCCAAATAACCATTTGCAACCAAGGGTAAATTTTGTTGTCACATCAAATTTGTTCAAGCAGTTTTCACCATCTCATGATCTAATATTTTATATTTGAATAGACAAGAGAACATGAAAGACTGATAATCCTCTTTTACAAAATCTTGATAATTGTTGCAAATTCAGAGCAATAAAAAGAGTTGCTTCATACCCGTCAAACTATTTTCTTAGAGGTGTCGGTTGTTTGAGCAATGACTTGGAGTTTGATAAATGGGCAGTGGACGTGACAATTGACTGCTAAGAAATATGATTGAGATGTTTGAAAAACCCACCTGACTTGCCAAATCATCACCCAGCACCTTTAGAACGGATTGGAGACCTCCTAGATTGACAATCTCTTGGCAGAATTCATTCCTGACGGAGAGACGTCCTAAGGTCAAACTTAGATCACCAACAGCTCCTTGGTCATGCATGCAACCTGTAATGTATCAAATGAAACTCATCACAATTTGGCTTTTAATTCTACTTTATCTTTATTTCAAATTCATATTCCAAAAGGGAAGAACGATTGCATGAACAGTATCTTTTACATTTTTATATCATACCCCATTAAGATGCAAAAGACATAAGACTAGGAAGAGAGAGTTTTTATAATACTGATTTAGGACAGTGTTAGCACTGTGAATGGAGATAAGACAATGGACGAGAAACAGGTATACTCACTCTGCATGACATCAAGCAGAATTCTCACAGCCCCTTCCACAAAAATCAACTTGGTATAGTCATGGTATACTCACTCTGCATGACATCAAGCAGAATTCTCACAGCCCCTTCCACAAAAATCAACTTGGTATAGTCATGGTATACTCACTCTGCATGACATCAAGCAGAATTCTCACAGCCCCTTCCACAAAAATCAACTTGGTATAGTCATGGTATACTCACTCTGCATGACATCAAGCAGAATTCTCACAGCCCCTTCCACAAAAATCAACTTGGTATAGTCATGGTATACTCACTCTGCATGACATCAAGCAGAATTCTCACAGCCCCTTCCACAAAAATCAACTTGGTATAGTCATGGTATACTCACTCTGCATGACATCAAGCAGAATTCTCACAGCCCCTTCCACAAAAATCAACTTGGTATAGTCATGGTATACTCACTCTGCATGACATCAAGCAGAATTCTCACAGCCCCTTCCACAAAAATCAACTTGGTATAGTCATGGTATACTCACTCTGCATGACATCAAGCAGAATTCTCACAGCCCCTTCCACAAAAATCAACTTGGTATAGTCATGGTATACTCACTCTGCATGACATCAAGTAGTAGTCTCAAAGCCCCTTCCTCGACAATCAACTTGGCATGGTCATGTGCTTTACCAAACGGGACTCTCACATCATCATCAGTGACCAAAGCACGGAATGTAGCATCTACTTCCAATATCACCTTGACATCATTCCTGGCATTCTCTAGCACATTGATGAGTGTCTTGATAAGACCCTTCTTCACATACATTTGTCTGTTGGTCTCATGCTTGATGCAGCTAAATCTTATTGCTCTAACAAGAAGAGGTACATTCTTAGGCAGTGTTTCTCTATCAGTACTAGACAATGTCATTGCACTCTCAAGTAAGAAGTCCATGCCACTTGGAGTCATGAGGTCAGGTTGTCCATTAAGCAATGAGCAGAGGCTCTCAATCACTTCACATTGAAATGCCTCATCAGTCTTGATTAGTTTGCTTTGAGCAAGGAGTAGCAGGGTGGGGAAAGCTTCTTTACTAGCTGCCTGCATCCAATGGGCGAGATCCTTGTTGCATTCTATCTTGAAAGCTTCCAGGTGTGGCATGATGGCTTCTTGAATGTGAGAAGGATCACTGCCAGAAGACATAGACTTGACACCGTCAATCAATCCATCTAGAGCAACAATCACAGGATGCTTGCCTGCCTCACCTGACCCCTCGCCTGTTCACAAAAAATATATTTTAAAGAAATATAAGATTAAACATGCTCAAGGCATGTAATAAATGAATAATAGAAAGTATATTGATGAGTTTGACCTTTCAATGGAGTGTGGGACTGATCAAATTCTAAAAACCACTATCCAATCAATTTCTTGATGTTCCATTTAACTTTGATCTAAATCCCCCAAAGAAAGACAAAATCACCTCAACGCATATTTCTATTGAAATCTAAATATAATGGCAACTTGAAACTATATGGGAAAAGCTGTAAATTTACTTCTAAAAAGTTACTTCAGGACCATATCTACATGCCAAATTTTCAAGATGAAATATCTGAATCTGGCATTCATATCCATGAAAAAGGGAGACAAAAGATTTGAATGTGTACTTAGTATCAAACATGAAAATAACGACTAGCTAATCTATAAATATGCCTATTCAGTGAGTTTAATTTTTTCTAAACTATTTGTAATAATTTTTCAATAAGATGAGTAGATATTGAGAGTGAGCTCCCAACCTACCTATATTCACTTCTTTGATAATGTTTGCAAGGTTGACTCCTTGAGACTCAAACTGTTGAATAGCATCTGCAACAGCTTCCTCTCCACTCATCTCAAACTCGTCCATGTTCTCTCTGACGACACCATCAAAGGTGTCCTGGCTGATTCGCTTAGATCCCATTATCAACAACAAACTTCTGCAACAAAATTGAAGGCAAAATTTTATTTAGGTTAACACCTAATGGATATACATCGAGTAGAAAGCAGCGAGTATCAAGACCATTGCTGAACACCAGGAGAAGTTGATGAAGGCATATGGGTACATCTACAGTAGATGCAGCAACAACTAAAGAAGAGTCTCCCCTAAAATAATATTGTTTAACAGGAGCATCAAAATTCGATGAACATAACAAAAACAGTTTGAGAAAAGCCGGGCAACTAATAAGAAAGTTACTAATGTTTAAATATCTAGACAAATTGGCAACTGATGACATCACAGGTGCACAACTGACTAACTATTATATTCATATCAGTATTATAAAATGTTACTTTTTCCCCATGATATGATATCCTGAAAAAATCTTCATGACAGATAAGTAGATCCCCCATTTGCATGTTTACATTCATGCTGACATTGTACCTTTCTGTAGAAATGAGGAATTTGGCACCATAAACATAAATCTTATAGTATAAAAATTAAAGTAAAAAGAAGAGCTTGCGCTTTCGATCCTAGCAGAATCTTAATCTTAATGTATTAAAAATAAAGTACTTTGAGGAACAGCCATTTGTGGCCATTGTCTTGTGGGTGGGTCTCGGTATTAGGAAATTTCACTCCTCATGGTGTACCGATTCTGATCAAAAATATAGTTCATAAAATATAACTCAGCAAGAAGCCTTTACCTGTTTGAATGATACATTGATGGGGTCTTAGTAGAAAAATTACCATATAAAACCTGTGAGTATTCTGGTATGAGCTGATTTTTGTCTACCTTGATGTATTTCTTTGTTGGTGAAATCTCAAAACAGTTGCTATGATAAGGGTGGCCAGATATTTTGGGTATGTTAGATTTTTTGCTAAATAATTTGCATGGAATAAATTCAGGGTTGTAGCCAGCATCTAATTCAATCACTGAGTGCATCTGTTAGGAGAAATGCAAAACTCTGGTTTAGAGAATATTTCTTTATGATATGGGTCCCGTAACATAAAGAAATCCAATCGCATGATTGATATCAATCACAAGTCTATCGGAGATTTATAACAAAGTTTGCGATTGGTCAATAAATTGATTGTATTTATTTTATGTCATGTGCCCATGGTCATGATTTTCTATTTATGTAAAAATGAATTTTGTAAGTTTCTATTTGGGTAAAAATGAGAGTCGATCATGCTGAACTATCTTAGCTTTTTAAGTTCGAAATTCAAGATGGTGGCGCCCATGTATTTAATTTAAATACAGAATTTGGGAGGCTCTAGTACATTTTTATAGAAATGTTTTTTTGTAAATTCTATCAAAGTAAGAGAGCAGAGTTTAATCATTCCTGTACTGACAAGGGTTTGAGAATTTATTACAAAAAGAATTTGTAGTATACTCCTCGTCTTATATCCTTCATACTGAGAGTTTTGCTTTTGGCATGTTTCCGAGATTTCAATTTTATTATTGTGTGATTACATATTTATCGTGTGTTTAATATTGAATTAATCATGGGACTACCTCTTTGTATCAACTAATTGATAAGATTGATTATTACTTGGCCACCAGGGGTTCTACATGTATTTCTAAAATACAGGTTGGACATGATGTGATGTTTTATCAAATAAAATGGGAAAGCAAGTGAGAGTACTTTGTTCTCACGAGCTTGTAACAAGAAATGATTTGCCGCATGATGATAAACAAGGGTTTATTCAAGGATCATACTAACAACTGGTTAGGGATAAAAATTCAATACTTGTTGAATAATTTTATTATTGATAACTAATTGATTTCTTTCATTCTTGTAGTTGCAGGCTTTTACCTTTGACTGTTGTCTTATGGATGAAGATTAAAATCCAATGTGAAACCACAGTTCAAGAAGACCTAGTGTCATTCTTCCGAGTGCTAACCCCTTCCACCCTAAACTCACGACATATAAGCAACCAGAACATGGTTTGAATCGTCAATTCAAAATGATGAAATCATCCCACATTCATATCAAGTCTTCTGCATAAGTACACATCGACATGGCAGGGGAAACTAGTAGCAGTGGCGAGGGAATTTTTTAAAATTCTAGTTAAACTCTTTTCTAAAAGCTTTTGGAAAACATACATGTATTGTCAACTTGTGGGGTCCCCTATAGATTCAAATGAGACAAGTTTTATGGCTATAAGATGTGCATGAAAAAAGCAACACCAAGATTTCCTGGCCGTAGACATTCTTCTCTGTGCGGCAATGTGTTTGAGTGACGATTGACTTATGGGGGCCTTTACTCGAGCAGTGGTAAAAGTGAGAACATTGGCACTGACTTAAATTTGATTTAAATTTATTGATGCGCATAACTTGAAGAAGTGCGCCCATGTATTCGCATAGCAATCGGCAGTCGCCAAGCGACATACATTGCAGGGCAGGAATAGCCGGTGCCCTGCCTGGTGATTTAACTGAGCCTCCATAGCCATAGGGAGTGTGTTGAAGCGTGCATGTGCTTATGAATGCTCACCCATTTAACTTTAGTGCGCGCCATAGACAAATTACACAAGACTTGGATGCCTGTGACAGCTGCAGGGATGGGTACCGGAGCAAATACGGAGTCCTCTCTCTTCTACACAATACTTCTTTGTGTCTCACTCTAGTCCCACGCACGTAGACCTCTTTTGTGTAAAAAGTTACAGTCTATGGAGATTCAATGGGTGACTTCAAGTACGGTGTTGAATTCTGGTGTTGGTGTTGCAGCAACACCATCACCAGCCTCAACACCAAACTTGAAGTCTGTCGGTGTTGGGGTTGACCTTGCAAGATTCTGACGTATTTCTGGTCGTTCGTGTTGATTGCTGGTGTTGAATATCGTCTGCTGAACCGAGGATCATGGTTGGTGTTGACCAATTTTCCAATCTCTCAATACTAAGGCTAGGGATTGGGAAAATTGTGACTGCAACTTCAGTTCAGTGTTGGTGTTGGTGTTGAAATCCTGCATTTGTTTTCCAATCCCACAACAGGAGCAGTTTCGCTATTACAGGGTTGCGAATTCTCACACAATCTGC